>CM024762.1:148298030-148493816 GCA_014218235.1 Colocasia esculenta
GAGAAGAGAGAGAGAGAGAGAGAGAGAGAGAGGAGAGAGAGAGAGAGAGAGCTGTTCTCCTGTCACATATATTGTCCTACCACTTGTTCCAATTAAATGAAGTGGAGTGCAGGTGGGAGAGTGTTGTACAAAATGATTTTTTTTAGTAATTCTTACAACACATGGATTGGGTGGTGGGTGGTCTATCACATCAATATAATTATCAACCAATCACAAAGCGGTGTGTTTGCACACATCTCTCTATTGATATGTTGCTAGAGCAAGTCTTACAACACAGTGCAGGCACATCCATAGGAGATTTGATGACTTATCACATCAATGTGATGGCCACCCAATCACAAAGGGATATGTTTGCACACACCTCTCTATTAATATGTTGCTAGAGCAAGTCTTGCAACACATTAGTGTTGTCACGCCCCAACGCGGAATATCGGAGCGCGAAGACAGTTGCAAGAAAATAGTATAGAGCGAGTACTAGACATCAAACCATTGCACATTGAATAATACTAAAGCAAATCTTTCTCATTAATAACTTTTCCAATGTCTAGTTACAACCACTAATATCAGAGCCTTTTATAGAGCCCAATTATATTTCAATAAAAGGAAATAACTAACTACAACTCTATGATAACATAATGACTCGAGGGTACTCCGGCTTCACTCTTGGTCATTCTCTTCCTCGTGAGTGTAGTGTCATCCTCGGTCTCACTTGAGAACACAACATCAAATAACGTAGGGTGAGCGATAACGCCCAGTAGACTTAAATCTCAAGCTCAAGTAGACTTTACATAATTAACGCATTTAATGGAAGAGTATCTAAAGATAGCAGGTACAAGAGAGTCAAAATATAGCAAGAGATAGCACAACATGTAACATGTTAGCACAATAGCACGAGATCGAGTATAGTTTCCAAAATAACACAAGTATCGAGTATAACACGAATAGCAGGATGGTCATAGCACAACTAACACAAGTATAAAAATAGCACGATGGTATAGCACTTGTTTGTCATTCTAGACATCGAGAGAGTATAGCACGTTTTGTATTTTGATTATCATATAGATAGTCGAGATAGATAGCACTTGAGTGTAATGCCAAACACTTTGATTATTTACTCCTATGGGCACTAACACTTTCGGGCGCACATCCCAGGACCAGATCGGGCCCTTTATATATTGTCAGGCATTGGTTTATATGTTTATCTTTAGACAATCAGTCAATGGCCAATATATAGTACCAAGAATATTAGTTAAGAGCACTAGATGAATAGACGAGATAGTAGAGAGAACGTGAATAGACGAGCGAAAGAGTATAGATGAGAGCTAATGGTACATCACGTAAATCAATGAGTAAACATGCGATAGAACAGTTGCAAAATACGCGCACGTCGTATTAGCAATCAGGTGGAATTCACGATCTTCCCGCTGGCCATGTATGCACAAGTCTAGAGGTCCTACGTGATTCAAGGTAAGAGCGAACTTCTAATAGCCGTTTGGATCATATCGATCCCTAAAGGTGTAATGGGTGTTGGGTAAACCCGCTCGTCGACATGTGGGAATCCATGATCAGAGGAGACTTACGGAGGCCTTGTGCAAGAGTTTCACTAGTCCGGCAAAAGGAATATTCGACGGAGAGTTCACCACAAGCCAAGTAAAGTGGGTATATAAAAATAGGTGCTCGGCGTTCTAGAGGAATTCTAGAACAGTGGAGCATCGATATCGGTATATATACACGTAAGAACGAATACAAGTCCTTTAAAATAGGGCAATTAATATACTTTATTGCAATAAATTACCAGATACATTATGAGATACTTTATGCCATATTTCAGTCATATATGGATGGTTCATGTGTGTGCATGTGTAAGAGATTCATAGATAGAAAATAAGTCGTGAATATGTATTTTAAAGCATTCAATATAGCTCCAATTTAAAACAGGTGTTTTACTGCGTGTATGACTGTTAAAAGGCGTAAGGGTAGCGACAGGGACAGGCAGATCGCGACAAGGCATGAAAAGGGTGGCAACAAGGCTACCAGGACAGAAGGGCAGATCGCGACAGGCTTGCGTGAGGGTCGCAACTGCCTGGTCAGCAGATCGCGACACTTATGACTGTCGCGATCAGATAGCGACAGACGCTCTGTCGCCACAGACCTTGTGAACGCGGCCTATCGGGCCGTCGCGTTCACAGGGTCTGCGCCTGAGCCTAACAGGATTCTGATCTGTCTTGGATTACGGTCTAGAAACTTGTCTTTTTGACATAGGGTAGTTCCGAAAATCATAGCTAAATGTATACACAATGAAAAATTATGAAACCAGTGGCAAATGAAACTAGACATGTAAGGGTACTTCCAGTAAATCAGAATCAGAGAGAGAGCATGGTTCATATATGGTTTGAACATGAGCAAGAACGAGTTGTTGAGAACATGACACAGAGAGAAAGATTGATTAAATTCGATCCGCATGCTTGATGAAATTTAGGGTTTTTAGGGGCAAAAAATCCCTAACAACATGAAGTATCAACAGTAAGAATTTCGTAGCATGGGATCAAGTATTCGTAGAGATTTGAATTAAACATGATGTCTCGGGATTATCATGTTTGCAGAACTTCTAAAATCAAGAACAAAA
This sequence comes from Colocasia esculenta, assembly GCA_014218235.1. NCBI lineage: Eukaryota > Viridiplantae > Streptophyta > Magnoliopsida > Alismatales > Araceae > Colocasia > Colocasia esculenta. The sequence continues at coordinate 148,300,657 of CM024762.1, forward strand.
GATTGGCTTGATGAAAAAAGAGTGAAACAAGAGGGCTTTTGTTCCCTTATGGAACAATCTACAAAGGATTTAATTGAGTTTTGTTCGTGAGAATGTCTACCTTTGACTCTATTTATCTTCTAGGGCTTAGAACTCCAAGAACGAAGGAAGAAGCTTGATGGATCTTCCTCTCCTCGATTTCTCCTCCTCCTTGGCCTCTTCGCCACGTCCAAGAACCCCTTTGCACGAGCTAGGGTCGACCATGAGGATTTAAGAAGTGTATTTATATAAACACCCGTTCATATTCCTACTACTACTCAAATTCTTCTTAATTCCGAGATTTCCTAACTCCACCTTTCCTCTCTTGCTTTCCCATCTCTAATTGGGTTAGGATAGTATCTAAATTCATGCTAGACCTATATGGGGCATTTTAGGATCTAATTCCAACTCTAATTGCTACTTTTAATTCTTTAATAACCTCTTCCAATTATGATATAATTAAACTCCGAATTTAGGATATTTTCTTATATTCTCCCCCGTTGCAAATTGATATTTTTGACCTAATAAATTCTAGAGGATCCATTAAACGAAGCCCATTACTATTTTCCATTAATGAGTTTTATTTAATGCTCTTTTCATTTAAATATCTATTTAGCTAGGTTTTAATTCTTTATTTAAATTTTTATTTTTTATTTGCAAAAAATCAAGTTGCTACAAGTGTGCAAGCACATTCATAGGGATTGGATAACTTATCACATCGATTGTGGACACCCAATCACAAGGGGTGTGTTTGCACACAACCCTCTATGGTGTGGAGAAATACTTGGTGCACACCGTTGGTGTGCAACAAGTGACACATCGGCAAGCACACCCAATGGGTGCTTGCGAGTGGTTTCAGACAGGGTGATGTGATTTTATTTTTTTTCATATATCTTGTCCCTCACAGTCTCGTGGAGAAACACATTGTTGCCCTTTCTTCCTTCCTTTCCCGCCACGGACTGTCTTCTCCCCTTGTCTGCTCTTTCTCCTGGCGAACGACGCGAAGTCTCTGCTCCCCAGCCACCAGAGGCGTCTCGTCTGTGAAGGCACGCCCCCGTGGGGGGACCGTCCGCAGTGATGGCCGCCGGCTCTTGTGCCTCCCGCTTGCGTGCACGCGCCAATCTCCAGAGTTGCGTGCGCGCGTCCCCCTGCAAGTTCCTACCGGCGGCAAAAAATCCGGGGATCCACGCATGCATCTCCAACACCCCCACCACCCCCCCCTCTCGCCCCTCCTACGGTCGACGTCGCCTGCCCCAGGCAGTGGCGAGGGGAGTGTGCCGGACTCGTCGGGACCGCACACGCGCGGTGCCCGTACCCCTCGTTGCCCGAGCCAGCAAAGGACTCGTGGACGAGCTCACCCCTCACGTTATTTCGACGGCATCGGAGGCCCTTCGCCGGAGCTTTGACTGTGTCAGGAAGGGACTAGTGGTGCTGGACCGCTGAAATGGACGTGAACAGTGATGATGATACGTCGTCGGTGGTGACACCACGAGCGAGGAAGTGAGCTCAAGAGTGAAAGCACCGGGGGGATGGCGTCGGAACCTAAATATGGGTAGCAATGACAGACGACATGGACCGGAGGTCGGGCGACGTCGATGTGGGAGCTAGCTGGGGCTGGCAGAGATCTCGGTCTTCTCGTCCTGGGCTCTGGGTTTGGTGTCAGGTGCTTTGCTCTGCTCTGGAGGTTGAGTTCAGTTTCATAGTGGAGGATTGAGAGGTGTACATAGTTGTTAGTTTTTTTGGCATACAAAAGTAATTTTTTGTGGACAAGTGGAGGGCATGGAAAGGGTTGTATCTGCTTATATTTGTGTATGAGAAAAGTTTGTATTTTTTGTGGATGAGTGGAGGGTATAGAAATGGTGGAATATGCTTATATTTGTGTGTGAGAAAGACTTGTATTTTTTGTGGATGAGTGGAGGGTATATAAAGGGTGGAATATGCTTCTATTTGTATATGAGAAAAACTTGTATTTCTTGTAAATGTAATTCCATGACAAATTCAATGTTATTAAACATTAGATGGCAGCACTCAATGTTATGAAAAATCAGATGGCAGCTCTGTACAATTCTAGTATGACAGTCAGTCAGCCAGTGTGGCAATCAGATGGCAACACATTCACCAATAAATACCAAATGTTCACCAATAAATACATTCATTTCACCTATAAATACTATAAACACCAACACTTGCACAGATCTGTAGTCTTCCACTTTGCCACAGTCTGTACACCTATATGTAGAAGACATTCACCAATAAATACTATACATTCACCAATAAATACCACACATTCACCTATAAATACATTCATTTCACCTATAACTACCATAAACACCAACGCCTGCACAGATATGTAGTCTTCCACTATGCCACAGTCTGTACACCTATATGTAGAAGACATTCACCAATAAATATTATACATTTACCATAAATACCACACATTCACGAATAAATGCATTCATTTCACCTATAACTTTCATAAACACCAACACTTGCACAGATCTGTAGTCTTCCACGGTGCCACAGTCTGTACACCTATATGTAGAACACATTCACCAATAAAACCCGAATATTCACCAATAAATACCAGACGTTCACCAATAAATATTGATATTTCACATATAAATACCACAAACATCAACACTTGCATTAATCTGTACTCTGCCATTGTGGTTGTCTATTCACCTACATATAGAACACATGCACCAATAAATACCAGACATTCACCAATAAATACTGATATTTCACCTATAAATACCACAAACATCAACACTTGCATTAATCTGCACTCTGCTAGTGTGGTTGTCTATTCACCCACATCTAGAACACATTCACCAATAAATATTGACAAATCACCAATAAATACTAACATTTCACCTATAAATGCTACAAATATCAACACTTGCGTTATTCTGCACTCTTCTAATGTGGTTGTATATTCACCTACATATAGAACACATTCACCAATAAATACTAGACATTTACCAATAAATACTGACAATTCACCTATAAATGCACACAACACTTGCATTATTTTGCACTCTTCCACACTCACCATTTATTATTGAATTGTTTGTATTTATTAGTGAATGTTTAGTATATGTAGGTGAATAGACCACCACACTGAAAGAAGAGCTGAGATGTTTGCAAAGTGTTGGTATTGCATTATGTTATAGGTGAAATGACACCATTTATTGGTGAATAATTAGTATTTATTGGTGAATATTTAGTATATGTAGGTGAATAGACCACCACACTAGCAGAAGAGCTCAAATGTTTGCAAAATGTTGGTATTATTTGAGGTTATAGGTGAAATGACACCATTTATTGGTGAATTGTTTGTATTTATTGATGATGTTTAGTATATGTAGGTGAATAGATGTTTACAAAGTGTTGGTATTATTTGAGCTTATAGGTGAAATGACATTATTTATGGGTGAATTGTTTGTATTTATTAGTGAATGTTTAGTATATGTAGGTGAATAGACCACCACACTGGCAGAAGAGCTCAGATGTTTGCAAATGTTGATATTGCATGAGGTTATAGGTGAAAGGCACCATTTATTGGTGAATTATTTCTATTTATTAGTGAATGTTTAATATATGTAGGTGAATAGACCATCACAATGAAAGAAGAGCTTAGATGTTTGCAAAGTGTTGGTATTGCATGAGGTTATAGGTGAAATGACACCATTTATTGGTGAATAATTAGTATTTAATCGTGAATGTTTAGTATATGTAGGTGAATAGACCACCACACTAGCAGAAGAGCTCAAATGTTTGTAAAGTGTTGGTATTATTTGAGGTTATAGGTGAAATGACACCATTTATTGGTGAATTGTTTGTATTTATTGATGAATGTTTAGTATATGTAGTGAATAGACCATCACACTGGTAGAAGAGCTCAAATGTTTGCAAAGTGTTGGTATTATTTGAGCTTATAGGTGAAATAGCATTATTTATGGTGAATTGTTTGTATTTATTGGTGAATGTTTAGTATATGTAGGTGAATGAACAACATCACACTGGTAGAAGAGCTCAAATATTTGCAAAGTGTTGGTATTATTTGAGGTTATAGGTGAAATGACACCATTTATTGGTGAATTGTTTGTATTTATTGATGAATGTTTAGTATATGTAGGTGAATAGAACATCACACTGGTAGAAGAGCTCAGATGTTTGCAAAGTGTTAATATTATTTGAGCTTATAGGTGAAATGACATTATTTATGTGTGAATTGTTTGTATTTATTGGTGAATTTTAGTATATGTAGGTGAATGGACCACCATACTGGCAGAAGAGCTCAGATGTTTGCAAAGTGTTGATATTGCATGAGGTTATAGGTGAAATGACACCATTTATTGGTGAATTGTTGATATTTATTGGTGAATGTTTAGTATATGTAGGTGAATAGACCACCACACTGAAAGAAGAGCTTAGATGTTTGCAAAGTGTTGGTATTGCATGAGGTTATAGGTGAAATGACACCATTTATTGGTGAATAATTAGTATTTAATCGTGAATGTTTAGTATATGTAGGTGAATAGACCACCACACTAGCAGAAGAAGCTCAAATGTTTGCAAAATGTTGGTATTATTGAGGTTATAGGTGAAATGACATCATTTATTGGTGAATGTTTAGTATATGTAGGTGAATAGACCACCACACTAAAAGAAGAGCTTAGATGTTTGCAAAGTGTTGGTATTGCATGAGGTTATAGGTGAAATGACACCATTTATTAGTGAATAATTAATATTTAATCGTGAATGTTTAGTATATGTAGCTGAATAGACCACACACTAGCAGAAGAGCTCAAATGTTTGCAAAGTGTTGGTATTATTTGAGGTTATAGATGAAATGACATCATTTATTGGTGAATTATTTGTATTTATTGATGAATGTTTAGTATATGTAGGTGAATAGACCACCACACTAAAAGAAGAGCTTAGATGTTTGCAAAGTGTTGATATTGCATGAGGTTATAGGTGAAAGGGCACCATTTATTGGTGAATTGTTTCTATTTATTGGTGAATGTTTAGTATATGTAGGTGAATAGACCACCACACTAAAAGAAGAGCTTAGATGATGCAAAGTGTTGGTATTGCATGAGGTTATATGTGAAATGACACCATTTATTGGTGAATAATTAGTATTTATTGGTGAATGTTTAGTATATGTAGGAAGACTTACTCGTGCGAATGTTTGTGACTCATACACGGTAGTGTACACATATGACTCAGACATGACTTCTAAGAAATACTCTTACTACCATGCAACTAAGTGTAACGTATACTACATGGACTTACTCGTATAACTTGTACATGATAGACCTACTCGTATAACATACAGTGGAAGACTTACTCGTGCGAACGCTTGTGACTCATACACGGTAGTGTACACATATGACTCGGACATGACTTCTAAGAAATACTCTTACTACCATGCAACTAAGTGTAACGTATACTACATAGACTTACTCGTATGACTTGTACGGAATAGACCTACTCGTATGACATATAGTAGGAAGACTTACTCGTGCGAATGTTTGTGACTCATACACGGTAGTGTACACATATGACTCGGACATGACTTCTAAGAAATACTCTTACTACCATGCAACTAAGTGTAACGTATACTACATAGACTTACTCGTATGACTTGTACAGGATAGACCTACTCGTATGACATACAGTGGGAAGACTTACTCGTGCGAACTTTTGTGACTCATACACGGTAGTGTACACATATGACTCGGATATGACTTCTAGGAAATACTCTTACTACCATGCAACTAAGTGTAACGTATACTACATAGACTTACTCGTATGACTTGTACGGGATAGACCTACTCGTATGACATACAGTAGGAAGACTTACTCGTGCGAATGTTTGTGACTCATACACGGTAGTGTACACATATGACTCGGACATGACTTCTAAGAAATACTCTTACTACCATGCAACTAAGTGTAACGTATACTACATAGACTTACTCGTATGACTTGTACGGGATAGACCTACTCGTATGACATACAGTAGGAAGACTTACTCGTGTGAATGTTTGTGACTCATACACGGTAGTGTACACATATGACTCGGACATGACTTCTAAGAAATACTCTTACTACCATGCAACTAAGTGTAACGTATACTACATAGACTTACTCGTATGACTTGTACGGAATAGACCTACTCGTATGACATATAGTAGGAAGACTTACTCGTGCGAACTTTTGTGACTCATACACGGTAGTGTACACATATGACTCGGATATGACTTCTAGGAAATACTCTTACTACCATGCAACTAAGTGTAACGTATACTACATAGACTTACTCGTATGACTTGTACGGATAGACCTACTCGTATGACATACAGTGGGAAGACTTACTCGTGCGAATATTTGTGACTCATACACGGTAGTGTACACATATGACTCGGACATGACTTCTAAGAAATACTCTTACTACCATGCAACTAAGTGTAACGTATACTACATAGACTTACTCGTATGACTTGTACGGGATAGACCTACTCGTATGACATATAGTGGGAAGACTTACTCGTGTGAACGTTTGTGACTCATACACGGTAGTGTACACATATGACTCAGACATGACTTCTAAGAAATACTCTTACTACCATGCAACTAAGTGTAACGTATACTACATAGACTTACTCGTATGACTTGTACGGGATAGACCTACTCGTATGACATATTGCTGGAAGACTTACTCGTGTGAACGTTTGTGACTCATACACGGTAGTGTACACATATGACTCAGACATAACTTCTAAGAAATACTCTTACTCGTGCGAATGTTTTTGAACCACTCTTATATTTGACCCTTATATTTGGGTGCTAACATATATATTTTTGGTTAAAAATATTGCGCCATTAATTAAATATTATTAAAATAAATTAAATTCAATATTATGTTTTCTTAATGAATAATATTTATGTGATTAATTAAATATGTAGGTGAAGTAGACAACCATATTGGAAGACTGCAGATCTGTGTAAGTGTTCATATTTGTGGCATTTACAAGTGAAGTTTATAGGTGAAATGACACTATTTATTGGTGAATGCTTGATATTTATTGGTGAATAAGTTCTATATGTAGGTGAATAAACAACCACATTGAATGGGTGCATATCTGTGAAAGTGTTGGTGTTTATGGCATTTCTAAGTGACGTTTAGGTGAAATGCCAGTATTTATCGGTGAATGCTTGATATTTATTGGTGAATGTATTATATATGTAGGTGAATAAACAACCACACTGAAATGCTGCATATTTGTGAAAGTGTTGGTGTTTATGGCATTTCTAAGTGACGTTTATAGGTGAAATGCCAGTATTTATCGGTGAATGCTTGATATTTATTGGTGAATAAGTTCTATATGTAGGTGAATAAACAACCACACTGAATGGCTGCATATCTTTGAAAGTGTTGGTGTTTATGGCATTTCTAAGTGACGTTTATAGGTGAAATGCTAGTATTTATCGGTGAATGCTTGATATTTATTGGTGAATAAGTTCTATATATAGGTGAATAACAACCACACTGAATGGCTGCATATCTGTGAAAGTGTTGGTGTTTATGGCATTTCTAAGTGACGTTTATAGGTGAAATGCTAGTATTTATCGGTGAATGCTTGATATTTATTGGTGAATAAGTTCTATATATAGGTGAATAAACAACCACACTGAATGGCTGCATATCTGTGAAAGTGTTGGTGTTTATGGCATTTCTAAGTGACGTTTATAGGTGAAATGCCAGTATTTATCGGTGAATGCTTGATATTTATTGATGAATAAGTTCTATATGTAGGTGAATAAACAACCACACTGAATGGCTGCATATCTGTGAAAGTGTTGGTGTTTATGACATTTCTAAGTGACGTTTATAGGTGAAATGCCAGTATTTATCGTGAATGCTTGATATTTATTGGTGAATATATTATATATGTAGGTGAATAAACAACCACACTGAAATGCTGCAGATCTGTGCAAGTGTGGTGTATGTATCAATTGTAGGTGAAGTTTATAGGTGAAATGACACTATTTATTAGTGAATGTTGGATATTTATTGGTGACTAAATTCTATATGTAGGTGAATAGACAACCACACTGATGCGGCAGTTGTGAGCTCTTCTACCAGTGTGGTGGTCTATTCACCTAGAAATATAATTTCACCTATAACCTCAAATAATACCAACACTTTGTAAACATCTGAGCTCTTCTGCCAGTGTGGTGGTCTATTCACCTACATATACTAAACATTCACCAATAAATAGAAACTATTCACCAATAAATAGTGTCATTTCACCTATAACCTCATGCAATATCAACACTTTGCAAACATCTGAACTCTTCTGCCAATGTGTGGTCTATTCACCTACGTATACTAAACATTCACCAATAAATACAAACAATTCACCCATAAATAATGTCATTTCACCTATAAGATCAAAATAAAACACTTTGCAAACATCTGAGCTCTTCTACCAGTGTGATGTTCTATTCACCTACATATACTAAAGATTCATCAATAAATACAAATAATTCACAATAAATGGTGTTTTTCACCTATAACCTCAAATAATACCAACATTTGCAAACATCTGAGCTCTTCTACTAGTGTGGTGGTCTATTCACCTACATATACTAAACATTCACCAATAATACTAATTATTCATCAATAAATGATGTCATTTCACCTATACCTCATGCAATACCAACACTTTGCAAACATCTGAGCTCTTCTTTCAGTGTGGTGGTCTATTCACCTATATATACTAAACATTCACCAATAAATACAAACAATTCAGTAATAAATGGTGAAGTTTGTGGAAGAGTGCAAAATAATGCAAGTGTTGATGTTTGTGGCATTTATAGGTGAACTGTCAGTATTTATTGGTGAATGTCTGGTATTTTTGGTGAATGTGTTCTATATGTAGGTGAATAGACAGCCACACTGGCAAAGTGCATATTAATGTAAGTGTTGCTGTTTGTGGTATTTATAGGTGAAATGTCAGTATTTGTTGGTGATTTGTTAGTATTTATTGGTGAATGTCATATATATGTAAGTGAATAGATAGCCACACTAGCAGAGTGCAGATTAATGCAAGTGTTGATGTTTGTGGTATTTATGGATGAATGTTAGTATTTATTGATGATTTGTTAGTATTTATTGATGAATGTGTTCTATATGTAGGTGAATAGACAACCACACTGGCAGAGTGAAGATTAATGCAAGTGTCGATGTTTGTGATATTTATAGGTGAAATGTCAGTACTTATTGGTGAATGTCTGATATTTATTGGTGAATGTTTGGATTTTATTGGTGAATGTGTTCTACATATAGATGTACAGACTGTGGCACAGTGGAAGACTACAGATCTGTGCAAGTGTTAGTGTTTATGGTAGTTATAGGTGAAATGATTATATTTATAGGTGAATGTGTGTATTTATTAGTGAATGTATAATATTTATTGGTGAATGTGTTCTACATATAGGTGTATAGACTGTGGCACAGTGGAAGACTGCAAATCTGTGCAAGTGTTGGTGTTTATGAAAGTTATAGGTGAAATGATGTATGTATTTATAGGTGAATGTGTGGTATTTATTGGTGAATGTACAGTATTTATTGCCGAATGTCTTCTACATATAGGTGTACAGACTGTGGCACAATGGAAGACTACATATTTGTGCAAGTGTTGATGTTTATGGTAGTTATATATGAAATAAATATTTATAGGTGAATGTGTGGTTTTATTGATGAATGTATAGTATTTATTGGTGAATGTCTTCTATATATAAGTGTACAGACTGTGGTAGAGTGGAAGACTACCGATCTGTACAAGTGTTGGTGTTTATTGTAGTTATAGGTGAAATGAATGTATTTATAGGTGAGTGTGTGATATTTATTAGTGAATGTCTTCTACATATAGGTGTACAGACTGTGGCATAGTGGAAGACGACAGATCTGTGCAAGTGTTGATGTTTATAGTATTTATAGGTGAAATGAATGTATTTATTGGTGAACATTTGATATTTATTGGTGAATGTGTTGCCATCTGATTGCCACACTGGCTGACTGACTGCCATACTAGAATTGTACAGAGCTGCCATCTGATTTTTCATAACATTGAGTGCTGCCATCTAATGTTAATAACATTGAATTTGTCATGGAATTACATTTACAAGAAATACAAGTTTTTCTCATATACAAATAGAAGCATATTCCACCCTTTATATACCCTCCACTCATCCACAAAAAATACAAGTCTTTCTCACACACAAATATAAGCATATTCCACCATTTCAATACCCTCCACTCATCCACAAAAAAATATAAGTTTTTCTCATACACAAATATAAGCATATACAACCCTTTCCATGCCCTCCACTTGTCCACAAAAAATTACTTTTGTATGCCATAAAAACTAACAACTATGTACACCACTCAATCCTCCACTATGAAATTGAACTCCGACTGCCATGGCTGTAGGGACGACATCGATTGCATCTGAGGCATCACCTGCATGGGAGGCATCGGCTGCATTTGGGTCGGCTGCATCTGAGGCATCACCTGTGGGGAAGGTATCGACTGCATCTGAGGCATGAGCTGTATTAGTTGGACACAGTAACGGGACTGCATCTGAGGCACGAGACTGCATCTGTTTTTGTTTCCAAATTAGTGTGTGACTGTGATCAAAGAGGACATGCATGCATGCTAACTAATATATATATGTATATGTATATATATATATATATATATATATATATTATCATTGTAGATGGTCTCTTATAGCTCGTTACCTGCTCGGTCGGACCGACAACGAGATCAAGAACTACTGGAGGACACACTTCAGGAAGGCCAAGTGCTCCAAGAACCTTGAGAAGGCAAGGTCGTCGGGGTGCCTCTTGACACAGCAACGGGAGCAGCGGCGGCAACATGGAGAGCCACAGGCGACGCAAGTGGACGCGTTCAGAAAGACCACTTCCCTGAGTGGGGAGGAGCTTGAGTACTGGCAGGAGCCGCTACTGCTGCCTGACTAGTGCCAGACTTGGTGTGCCACAGCCCTTGCATGCTTCAAAGCGACGCCTCCTTCTCTGAGTTGGACAGTTTGCCCTCCAGCTACGTGTTTGCCTCCTCGCCGTCGCCTTAGTGTTCCTCCGTCGTCTTCCACCGTCTTCACTGTCGTCGCGCCACCCTCGCCCAAATCTATCTTCCTTCCTTCCTATTTGCTGCCGTCCCGCCACCCTCGCCCAAATCTATCTCCCCTTCGCCCTACAGCGCCAGCCCGGCTAGATCTTCCTCTCTTCATCCTCTTCGTCGCAGGGCCAACCCGGCCGGCCAGATCTGTTCTTCGTCGCCGCTGAGCGCCCCACACACATAGAACTGCCGACCTTCCCTCTTCCTCCTTTCCACTGCGGTCGCTTTCCACCAGATCCACCTCTCCTCATAGCCTCAGCTTCTCTTCCCGTCCTCCGCCCTCAGCTGCTCTCCTCCGGTCTCCGCTTCTCGCTGTTCGCGTCGGAGAAGGAGCAGAGAGGGGGAGAAGGCAGTTCGTGGAGGGAAAGGAAGCAAGGGTAATAGTGTCTTTCTCTATGAGACTGTGAGAGACAAGACATTTATGAAAAAAAATGCCACTTCACCTTGTCTAAAACCACTCGGCAAGCACCCATTGGGTGTGCTTGCCGATGTGTCACTTGTTGCACACCAACGGTGTGCACCAAGTATTTCTCATTGGTGTGTTGCAAGACTTGGTTTTTTTTTTTTAGAGATAGAAGATTAGTTAACTTTTTTGTTTGTTCTCGTCGGATAGAATCAAATTGTGGAAGAATACAAGATTAAATACGCAGAATATAAGATATAGAATATAATATGTAGATATTTGAGTTGTTTGTACAAATGATATATTTTATGGGTATGTATGCAATTTTCTGTATAATATATGGGTTATACATATAATATTTACTAAAAAATATAATAGGGTCATAATCTGTCTTATTTTTATATTTGTGTCAAAAATTTTGTTAAACAAAATTTCTTTTACACAATAACACTACCATCAGTTGTCGCCATAGAACTATAGAATGTATTTAGAATTATTTTTACTAATTATTTTAGCGTCTACTAGACGTTATTTTGACACTTCCAGCTCTAAAAAGTTAAATAGATTATCTTACTGCAACTGTAAAATATTTCAAGTAATCCATAATTAACATTTTTTTTGTTGTAAAAAATCTACTCAATTTTGGATTCTATTGAGTACCGTCACACCATTTAAGAAGACCATTTCAGATAATAATATCTAAAAAAGACTTTCTGAAGAAGATATTTCATTGCAAATATCATGCGACAAAAAGAAACAAATCAAAATCGAAGATCAAGAAGATGGATATATGGAACGCTGTGCTTTTTTACTTTTGTAGACTTTAGTTTGTGAGACTGTTTTATTTTGTTTTATAGACTCTTTTAGATTCATATCTCTAACTGTATTTTTAGGTAGATGAAATGCTTTGTTTTTATACATTATGTGTTTTTATATGTTTTTGCTCTTTCGCTATTGCCCAATACCAAAATCCGCGGGTAAAGAGCTAGTTATAATACATTCTAATAAGTAAGCTCACGTTCTATCGACGAGTTCTAACCTTTTTGGCTAGCAGAATTTTCTTGCAAATGTATGCCCCGAATTATACTCTTAACATGGGTAAAAACATTAAAAAAAATCCTTAATTAAACACATCTGCTGAAATATTTAAGAAAAATAAAATTAGATGATCGGACAATCATATAAATAATTTATCCGACCAACTCTATCCATTAACTAACGCGTAAGAAAAAGATTTAGGCAACGTTTGAAACCTGTTTTGAAAAAATTTTAAAGCTAAAATTTTTTGAAAAGATCGACGGTATTTCCAAATGACCCACCCTTCTCCTCGGCTTCGGTGCACTACAAAATCCACCCGGAGGAGTGAGATAGACATACGCAGTGCTTGCTGAAAAAATGGGTGTAATCCGACTTTTAAAAAATTTTGGCCGGGTGGAGCGAGACGGATTCAACAGAGCGCCTCAAGAATTTTTTTTTCTTTCCAAATTCGTACACCTCATCGCCTGCACCGCCAAAGGTGTAGGCGACGAGGTGAAATCACTGCCTGACGTAAGTTGGGTATGAAAATGCATTTTTGAGAATTTTACTTTTATGAAAAACACATACAAACGGTGCTTTGTATGTTTTTTTATATTACACTTTAAGTGTAATATAATTAAATAATAATTTATATGATATTTTTCACATAAAGAGTGATAAAGTGACAATTTAATTATTAAATATTACATAAATTATTATCTATCATATATTACCGTGTAAGTACAATATAAAAATATATTAAATCTTTCGAAACGTCTCACATACGGGTCAACCAATGACAATATTATCCGACCAGCTTTGCACCCACATGGAGCAAGGTTGACAGCGACACATACAAAACGCCACTTTTTTAAAGACCCATCTGGGAATCTCGCCGGCAGCAGCATTGCGAGGCTCCCCCACACGCCACACCCTTTCTCTACAGCCACCCAAATTGGTCATACCAACTCCAATTTTCTTTTTTCCCCAGCGCCGTCGACGTCGAACTAAATTGTCTTATTGCAACAAAAAAAAAAAAAACACGAAGTAAATTGTGGGTGCCATGGTCCTAATTTTCTCTTCTTTCCTTCCCAGCCATCGATCAAAGATTTCGTCTTTGGTCTTCTGTAACATCATCTTAAGATTTTCATAGATCAAGAATAAATTTAAAATATTTTTAAATTTTAAAATATTTTTATTTTATTTCCAATCTACGACGATGTCAAATACGAAGTACTGCCAGTCCTGCCCCATCTATAATACTGAACTGCGTCCGTGTGTGTGGGCGGGCGAAGGGGAGGTAGAACCAAGATGGGTGTTCACGCCGGCCTTCCAGTTGGGGCGGCGCTGCTGCTGCTGCTGCTGCCGCTGCCGGAGGCGCCGCCGTGTCTGGCGGACCCGGCGGTGCAGCTGCCGAACAGCTGGCGGTCTCCGTCCTCCGGCGACCCCGAGTACAGCAGGGACGATTTCCCCCGGAGCTTCGTGTTCGGCGCAGGAACCTCCGCTTACCAGGTGGGCATCTGCTTGGTCCCGAGTTCTACGGTTAATTTCCCTCTGAGCAAACCTTCCCGGCGTGGCGAGCTGAAGAGAGGCTCTATCTGTTTGCATGGCGCGGAAAACCTGCAGGCGGAAGGGGCCGTGGACGAGGACGGCAGAGCCCCAGCATCTGGGACACTTACGCCCACGCAGGTGTGAAACTATACCCTAATTACCCTTCTTCTTTACTGTTCGAGAGGAGTGCGATCTCTCGATCCTTTAACCTTCCTGTTCTTTGGGATCTTCTTGCGTATACATATCATCATATAAACTTACGTCACACTTCTTCTACACTTTCTATATATATATATGTATACAAATATTTAATGTTAAATATTCTTCACGTGTCTATTTTAATTTTTAAGAGATTTAATTTCACTGTTTGCCGAGGAAAAGTAATAAGAAAGACACATGTGATGAGCATATATATATGAATATGGATCTATCAAGGTAGTACAGTGTGTAAGAGAGTTGAGACGAGGAGTCTTTATGAACCATTATAACAATAAAAAGAGCTCAAATGTGAGATGTGTGGGACCACATGGCCGGCCGGCCGGCGACGGCACACGTTTTTGCAGGGATGATGCTCGACGGAAGCACGGCGGACGTGTCGGCCGATGTATACCACAAGTACAAGGTATGAACACAAACCCATCTTACAACCGAGCCCTCGTTTGTATTTGTATATAGATTGATGGGTGCACTTTCCAATCAGTGGCCAAGGATGGGAATTTGGGTGGAGAAATGTTTATAAGTTTGAAGTTGGATTAAAATAATTTTATCTATTTGTTTTTTAAATAGTTCATATAGGTATAACATGTTACTCAATAAATCATGGTTCGTCGTATCGCATCGAGTGTGTATCATACTGTGTCAAAGAGAAGACGAGTCTTTAGCACAACCAATCCGATCTTCTTGATTTTCTTATTTATTTATTTATTTAAATTATTTTTTTAAATATATCAATCAGATCAAAATATATTGATGCGATCCATACTATGTCGGGGGAATGCAATACCCTTGAGTCCCACAATACAATTTACTTGGACAATAAACTAACCATGAACTTAATAAATTTTACTATGATATTTTTTTCCTTATCTCTTTTATCTGGAGTTATCTATTTATTCCCCCGTGAAAAGGGATAGAGTTATCACTTTTCATCTATGGATAATTTTAGTTATCCCTGATCGGCTTATACAATTTATTCAAAATAAAATAATTTTTAACCATAAATTTATCCCCTCTTACCACCCCTGCCAAAGTAGTTATTTAGTTTTTGTGGGAGGCTGTCAACTAATAAGATTGTGCTTTTGTGCCTTCTTGCAATGGAAAGTTGTGCCTTGTGAGTGAGACTTAAGTGGGTTCCAAACCTCTAAGATCAAAAAAAGTAAAGGCTTTGAACTACTACATACTTGTTAACAAAATGATACCCTATGAAATCTATTGTTATTTCCAACTTTTAAGCAATTTAAGTTTCTTGGAGGTTGAAGCTGTCAGTAGGATTTATATGTTCCAACTTAGAACTCTACTAGCCATGGATCTGCAGGAAGATGTGAACCTTATGAGTGAGACTGGACTAGAGGCCTACAGATTCTCCATCTCCTGGTCAAGACTAATTCCAAGTAATGGTGACCCTCCTCCCAGATTTGAACATTGGCATCTCTGGTGAACTAGAAAAATCCCTGCTAAGTAGCTGCATGCATATCCTGATTCTGCAGATGGGAGAGGAGCCATCAACCCAAAAGGTCTGATGTTCTACAACAATCTCATCAATGAACTGGTCAAGCATGGTAAGTATGAAATTTAGGAAATACTGATCCAAGAGTTCTCCTTCTTCTTCTTGGACCTGCATACAAACTTTGTTATCTTACCTCATGATGTCATTAGTTTCCCTTTGGCACTTGTGTTCTAGGAATCCAGCCTCATGTTACTCTGTTCCACCTGGATCTTCCCCAAGCGCTTGAAGACGAGTACTCAGGATGGCTGAGCCCCAGGATTGTGTACTCTCCGAAGCCCTCCCATTCTCCGACCTCAGCATTGAAAGATCACATCTTATTATCCATAAGAAATTTGTCTCTTGCTATATGATCTCCTGTGTGGAAACTTTTTGCGGCTACTGCTGTGTACAACTCTCCTGTCTCTGCTATATACACTGTTCTTGGTGGTATAAACATGTGGGAAAAAAAAACCCTTTTTTTGTTGCAGGGATGACTTCACAGCGTATGCGGACGTGTGCTTCAGGGAGTTTGGGGATAGGGTCTCCCACTGGACCACCCTGAACGAGCCAAACATCTTTGCAATCGCTTCATACGACAATGGCTTATGGCCCCCCCGCAGGTGCTCCACCCCCTTCGGCCTCTTCAACTGCAGCGCCGGCAATTCCACGGTGGAGCCCTACGTCGTCGTCCACCATTCCCTGTTGGCGCATGCCGCGGTAGTCGAGCTATACAGAGCAAAATACCAGGTACCCACCACCCAAAGCCCGCCAAAGTTTGCATCTTTGTAGGTGTACAGATCTCTCTCTCTCTCTGAGTGTGTTATGCTTGTGGGCTATTATATCTGTTTCGTCTTTTCTCTTACGTTGTTACAAGGAGTGCAGGCGGTCCAGAGGGGCTGGGTGGGGATAAACGTGTACTCCTTCGCGTTTACTCCGCTGACGGACTCGGCGGCGGATGCGGAAGCCGCCAAGCGAGCGACTGAGTTCATGATGGGTTGGTGAGTGTAGCTAATTTCCCTTCGGCTCGTGCCATCTCTCTTGCTGGCTAGCTGCATCTCTTGTTGCCTTCAAGATGTTTGTTATATGAGAAATGATATGCATAGCGATACGTTTTAGATCCGTGCTCTTCTACAGCGCGTCATGAAGAGGAGTAGGGCCCCAGCGCATTGAATATATTTTTTATTTTATTTTTTTTCATCCTCAAACATATATACAAATATTTTATAGTGCACACAAATATTCTTATAGTGCACACAAATATTTATGTAGTGCACACAAATAGTATAAGAATACACACAAATACTTCCACATGGCGCGCTGTGAAAAAGCACGGCTCCAAAACACATCCCTATGCTCCCGGCATAGCATTACTCTTGTTATATTGCCTGTGAGAGGATCCACCCGCGTACCCATGGTTACATCAGCTGCACTTGTCCATGCTTTAGGATTATGGAGCCCCTGGTGTCAGGTGACTACCCTAATGTCATGAAGACGATAGCTGGATCGAAAATTCCATCTTTCACAGAGAGACAGAAGCAGCAGTTGAAGGGGGCAGCCGACTTTTTTGGGCTGAATCACTACGCATCTTCCTACATTGCAGACGATCCAGACTACCCGAAATCAGGCCTAAGTGATTTCAACGGGGACATCCACATCAAATATGCAGGTTTCAACCTGGCCATGGTTTAAGGTTTAGGGTTTAGGTTTCAATTCGGTCATTGTTTCCTCCTCTAATAGTATTCATGTGTCCTGATCTCATGTTTGCAACTCGTTGCAGCTGCAAAGAATGCCACACCTTCTGCACAGGTAAATATCGCATTTGCTCGCATTATTTTGAATCATTCATTGTATGAGCTGATGATATTGCTCTCAATACAGTTTCTTCCAGTTGACATCCCAGTAGACCCACCTGGCTTACAGAAGGTTTTGGAGTATTTGAAGCAAGAATATGGAAACCCCCCAATCTACATCCATGAGAATGGTTGGGCTTCTTCCCTGCGTAGTTAGAATCTTAATTTCATACATAATATCACTATGAACCTAAATGCCATGCCGATGTATTCTAATTTTCTAATTTTCCATGTCAAACTTCTCTTGTGAGTAGTCATACAAATGAGCCCAATCAAATTAATACTTCGTTTTGAATTGAACTAGGATATGGAACTCCAAGCAGCATCACATTCAATGATACCGCCAGGATTGACACCATAAAAGGCTATGTTAGAGCAGTCCTTGCAGCTATGAGGTACGACATGGTTCAACTGTCCATCTGAAGGTTCATAGCCAGCCATCAAGTAGCTGTAATGTTAACGAGTTCTACCACATGAGATGTGACTAACTGATGCTTGTCTGCTTCAGGAATGGATCAAATGCTAGGGGCTATTTCATTTGGTCATTCGTGGATGTCTTCGAGTTCTTGTCTGGGTATCAAAGCAGATATGGTCTCTACTATGTGGATTTTGAGGACAAGGACCGGAAGAGGCAGCCGAAGCTCTCTGCACTTTGGTACAGGGACTTCCTCATGGAGAAAAAGCAGCACATGGCTACTTAAAAGTGACGGCTTGCAACATCACAAAGTTAGATAGCTTCACAAGGAGTTGGTCCATCTCGATCACCATACCCAAAAAAAAACTCATCTAAGTTTCCACACTGAAAGTTGCAATATTTCTGCACAAGAAGCTAGCTTCTGTATCTGTGGAGGTCATTGTTTCCTTTGTTAGGAAAACTATATCCATACAAGGATAACTCTTACTCAGTCCTCTGATTGAAGATTAAATCAATACAGTCGCTATCTTGAGGTAGATATTAGAGCAACATGCTCCCACTTCATCATGGATGTGTCCCTTCGAAATACTTCTTTAAATTTTAGATGTAAATCTTCTATAAATTTCCAACTTTCATTGCTTATTATTTTTCACCGATTATTTATTTGAGAAATGAGTTGACAGTGCTGGCACCGAAAGTGTGTACCAACTACTTCAAAATATTCTGCAAAAAAAAAACTACTTCAAAAAAGCACATCTAACGTTTGAGAGACTGTTAATTCCTGCTTTCAACAATTACTCCAACACTAAATACACATATACCTTTGACTTCTTCGCTAGGGACGTGTTCATAGACGCGTATAAAAGTCGTCTTCACAGCTTGCTCCAGTGAACAATGTGGCTACTAGCATAAAGCTTTTAACTAGCATAAAGGTAAACATAACAATGTCCGTTACAGCCTCAATTTTTGTTACAATTTTGTACAGCATAAGATAATTCGAGCTAAAGGCTGCAACAAAGGGGAACCTACCCATCTACACGTCCAGGAGAATGGTAGAGTTCTTCCACATTTAGCTAATTCGGACTTTGGAGAAATGGCTAAATGCTACATGCCGGACTCTACCATCTCATTGCTACACTGCCTTTTTCACAGATTCCGACGCTTTTAGTTATAGGGCAACCTCATATAGATCATCAGAGAGCCGCAAACAGATTTGGAACGAGTAAGCAAAACCATGATCGAACTATAATATCAATAAATATCAGCATTTAACACTAAAAGAAACGACGGTGAGCTAGGAAAACTCTTCTTCTCCAAATTCAAATAGATAAATGTGATGCCAGTTTAGCAACATCAAAAGACACCAAGAGTTTACTACGGGGTTTGAAGCGCCAGGATAATAAAAAACTAAAAACATAAAAAAGGCAGACACGACCGACGTTTAAATCCCAAACATAATAAAATCTTTAGGATGGAAAGCAAGGGACGTTGTAAGCTAAAGTACAACAGATCTAGGCCCCTCCCCCTTGGATAAAATCTTCTCTCTCTCTCTCTCTCTCCTGCTTAGCACTTGATCTCCTTCAGACCATAGCCGAAGTACAAAAATGTTGGGTCAACGGCGCCTTCCTTGTAGTAAGCGAACACCAAGCTACCGTCGTCATGCATGCTCTCGCCCACAAAGCTGCACGGCAATAGGAACAGAAGAAATAAATGAAACGGCAAAACTGACTCGTAAATAAGAACGGCCAATGAAATCACAAATCATGCGTTCAAGACATACGCACGTCCTTGGGCCCGAGTTACGCACAAAAGGGATTCAGCATACAGGCATACAAATGGAATGCATAATTTAAAACATAAGAGAATGAAGATATAAAGAAAGATCCTTCAAACGAACAGATGAACATGACAGCTATTTAACTATTCGTCCATGGCAATTTGACACCCATTAAGGTCCCTGGTGGGATGGTCCCAGTGGCAGCTTGCTTAGGTTTGAAGAAATGTGCTGGGAATCTGCTAGTATGCATCCCGAACATCATGGTTCATGGGACTAGGAGAACGTTGTTATGCCCCATACATGAACCAGTTCGGGGATGCAAATTGTTACCTGAACTTTTGAGAGTTATATACTTGATGCATGGTTGCAAGCAAGCATTCCCTCAAGCATGCTTGGGAAAAACACAACACATCCATTGTGCCATGGATTACATATTCAATTAAGATATGAACATTTACCTGATTCCTTGCTTTACATAAAATCCAGATATCTGATGCGGCATTATCAATTTTGAAATTTAGAAGCTTTGAGAAAGTGTCTAGAAAGAAAAAACCTACAATTGCAAGTCCTTAAGCTTTGTGAGTAGAAACTTTGTGGCGGCCTCAATATTCTTCTTAAACGTCTCCTGCTTTTCCTCATCCAATTTAGCAGTCAAGTTCTTGATATACCGCTTCATGAAGACAACAAATTGTTTCTTGTCAAATGAAGGTTGCTCCTGCAGAACAAAAACAAATAACATTAAGAACCTTCTATAAACATACTAGAGAATAAGATGAAACGGTTATCTTGACATGGCAAGCCACCTGAAGGCGGAATGTGTCTACAATATCAACAACTTTGACAGCTTGATCGTCAACACCTTCATCTTCCCCTCCACCTTCAGCAGATGGGTTTGCTCCAATGTCTACATCAACGGCACCTTTTACCACCCACTGTTCACAACAGTTTCACAAATGTTAAGTGTTTCCCTTTACTAAAATCATCTTTTTCTAGTTTTAGAAATGTCAATAAAATTAATCTGAAATAATGAAACATATAAAAAGGGAAGAAACATTCACAAAACCGAATCAAATACGCCAATGTTCATTTATGACAGAAATTCAAAAACACAGACCTTCCCCTCAACTTCCCACAGCATTCCATTCTCAACCTCTTTGTATGGGAATGAATCTGAGAGAAGCTCATCACCTGCATTGTATGCGGGAATTATAAACATTCATAAGCTGACAAAAGAAGTCGCGGGGCAGAAGAGACAAACATGCAGCCATTCAAAAGGAAAGGTAAAATTAAATCCCAACGTTTTTCCCTTTTCTGGGGGCGGAGTACTACTGAGGACAACAAAGATGTATCATTAAGAATATGGAATGAAAAACAAACACATTGAAAATATAAGAAATGTAACAGATGGACAATATCTTAGGCATTCAAAAAAGGTCAACCAAAAAGCATATTAAGCATATCAGTCAAGCAGGGCGGAATTTTGATCGGTCCCAAAGATCAGCCATGGCAGATCCAATACATTCGACATCGGATTGGTGGAATTGATCAACTAAGAGAACAAAAACCAACTAGTAGAAAAATAAAAGTGAAGCAGGATATTTTCATTTTTGAGGAAGATACAACTATAAATAATTCTAACAAAATAGATGCACCGAATTATATGTACATGTAGATAATTTGTATCTCTTCCCGTATTGCATATCCACCTCTCCCCCCTTGTCCTGTATTTTTAGATGTTGGTCCGAATAAAGTTTTGCAGCTTACTTCGTTCAGGCAGGGAAAACAAGTATTTAGAAGGAGCATATGGACTACAATGATACCCGGGAAGCATGCTACAAACCTTATCCGCAGCCAGGATCTACGCATCATCTGGATGCCTAAATTCCTGAACTGCTCGCAATGTTGGACGCACAGATAGTTACCAATAACCTACTCCTCTTGAAACTTTGCTGACTTCTCAACACTGCTGTCTTGTCACAGATCAAAAACTTTATACAAAACATAACCAGAAGGATGGCAGGAACACGTTTCAAGACACGTTACAAGACGAGAAGGATCACATATTCACATGCCCAGATCAACGATTAAACAGGAACCAAAACTACAATTCGACTGCTTTCCTTATCCCCTACAGATCGAGGTCGTAAAGTACAAAGGTACCGCCGGGATCCTGGTCTCAAGGTAAAGGGAAAGAAGCACGACATCCGTAAAGCAAACGGAAGGAAAATATTCTGCAATTACCTTCAGATCTGCAAATCGCAAGATCAAAAATCACACAGCAGACAGCAGACGCTTCAAAGAACAAGATCCAACTTCTTCCTGTCCTCGAAATCGTTTGATCTAAGGAATCCAAGCACACAAACGACTCGAAGCCGGATTCACATACAGTAACATCAAACCACAGATCCCAAAAACCTTCCCACGATCACGATCAGAAACCATCAAACACCAGAAGCAAGCAAAACTATAAAGTAGCCAATTCGTCACCGATGCAACATGGAAGGCGAGATCCAGACTCGCAGTTCTTGTTACCTGTGAGCAGATCCTGATAAACCAACATATTTGCTCTCCGCCGGAGGGAAGAAGTCGCAAAGGTTGCAGAGAAGAGCGAAGGCGCGCTGGCGGGGCGGGGGACTGCGAGAGGGTTTCGATGAAGGGAGGGCGGGGACTATTTATAGCGAGGGTTTTAATTTTCTGGACATTTTAGAGATAAATAATAATTTCAGCTCGGGTACACGTGCAGATGCATAGAAGGTCCGCGCGGCGGTCGCGGCCAGTTCTGATTGGGCAGTCTTTATAGACTGGGAAGCAAATATCGCTGCGTATGGAGGCCATACCTCTTGATTTGTATAGAGGAAAAGACACGGCTGCGGGTAAGTAGTGCGGATCTCGAGTCTGCTCGCGACTGGCAACAAAGAGGGATGGAAGGGCGGCGCACGGAAAAGAAAACTCTAGCTTTTTTTTTCTCGTTAAAGCTCCAAAAGAAACAAAAAATATAATATACTTAATCTTTGTATAATTATAGTTCCATGCTAAAAATTTGCATAACCTATTATATTTTTAGAAGCTACTAATTCTACCCTTGAAAAATAGATAAAAGTGTTGTTAAAACGCCCCCTAATTGGTTGGATGCCCGCATGCCCCATACTTTGTTGGCATGCTCGGTTAGTATTTTGAGAAAAATTTAATGTACTTTTTTATTGCACTTAAGAACAATATGATTAAGCATTAAATTTATATGGCATCTAATAATAATTGGTTGTCATTTTATCATTCCATATGTGAGGAGTGCCACATGGATTTAGTGTCTAGTCATATTACACTTAATTACAATAAAAAAATACACTAAATCTTTCTCTAGTATTTTTGATTGCTTTCACGAGTAGTAAGTGTGATTCATGATGTTAAAGTCTAAGATGAAAGGGTGCATTTTTTTTATTGAATTTCTTCCAATGAAATTATTTTGTTTGTCCATATAAAGTAATATTTTTTACTTATAAAATGTTAGGTTTGTCATACCGTTGTTTATTGCAGCGGCACGATCGTACTGTATCGTATTAGGGGTTTGACGAATCCCTGACATGGTCGATGCGATCCAATTTATCTTGTTCATTATTTATTATTATTATTATTATTTTACAATTATATCGTTCGGATGAAATTGTCTCGATGCGGCACAATTTGATCCGTACCCATACTAAGACAAACTCGATATGATAAATCTTGATAAAATAGATAAAAAAAGTTATCCAATGAAGACTGTGCAGGCCACATATGCTAATAAAATAAGGGACTAGATGCAGTGTCAAGTAATTATTTTTACTCCTTTTCACATATAAAAAGTGTTGCTCTATCCAATAAAAATTACCATTTCTATAACATGCCTATATTGATATGGGAGAAGGTTAAGATACTAATGGGTATTGTGTACTATGATAGATTTGGAAGAAAATTGAAAAACTCAACTAACTGATGATATCGAATCTATCCCAATCGTATAAATACGTGTAAATTTGAAGAAAAAAATCTCAAAATATATTTTAAACAAATATCATGACATTCGAGACACCACAATCATACCCATATTTCAAAATTCACCTTAAGGATTTTAGGTTATTTTTAATCAGTATTTACCCTTAAATCTTAGATAATCTTTTCTAGTTTATTAAATTACATATTAGATTTTTTTTATAGTAGGTAAAGGTGGGACAGACACCTATACGTAAGATTTAAAGACGTATACTGGAGAGTCTTAACCATTAAATTATTTATCATGTACATAATCTAATTTATATCAGATAAATTGTGTAGTCTAACTTAAATCATCCGCTGATTTCCTTCCCATTTATAGACCTGAAAAGTGTCCCTATTAACTAAGTTTTATACAAAAAATCAATCAAATAAATGAATTAGCAATGACTTTTTGTTCTTGACAGTAGTGAATGAATATAAATTTTTTTAACAAAGAGTATTGATAGAGTGCGGCAAGATCCGTTGGTGGGGCCTCGCTGCACATCAGAGGACGCATAAAAAAAACGAGACGCTCACCACTTGGGGGGCAAGCACGTCCGTCTTATTTTTATTTATTTATTTATTTTATGCGTCCTTCGATGGAGATCAGAGGGTACTGAGGTGGGGTGCTATCATTATACTTTTAACGAGATGTACATTATATATATATATATATATTTTTAATCGAGAAAAATTTAGTACACTTAAGTTTTGTATTTTACTTTTGTATTTCTTACTTCTCATTAGATGGATATGTTATGTCTTTTTTTATTGGCCAATAAAAAAGAGAATACATCTTCTCCCTTGCCCCCATGTGCCTCCATACATGTGAGCATATCATCTCCCTTGCCCCCATGTGCATATTGTCTCCGGCGGGATGATATGCTGCCGCGGCCGCATGGAGTCTCCCAACTTCAAGGTCGATGTCGTCTAATCTGTCATCATTGCCTACTGCCTCATTAAGAACACCATCGCCTATTGTCGATGACATCTCTCTACGGCCTTACTGTTGCGCAACAATAAATATCGGTTTATTTGATTTTTTCCTTCTTAATTTTAAATTTCTATTTTAAAATCTGATTTTGTGAGTTGATATTTTTCATTTTATGTTTAACACACACGGAGCTACAATATCTACCGTGAAAAAATAGAAGCCATTTATTTCTCTCTTTTATCTCTAAGCAGTTCTCTCTCTCAATTCTTTTATAGTCCTGAAAAACTCTCAGTTATCTCTTTTTTCTTAAGAATGTACATTTTATTCCATGGACATAATGACAAAACATATTATTATTTTGACTTTAAGTTAACATATATAGAATTGACTTTGCTTTAAGAATATCTACAAATACATTTATCCTATGTTTGAAGTGATTGCTTGAGAGCACATTTTCAGTGTTTCTTTGTTATCATAGAAAATTCCTCTTCTCACCTATAACTATCAGACTGCCTTTAGATTTTAGTACATGTCAGATAACCAAGTATTAAAACTAAAACAACCCCATGGGAATATTGGAATAAAAACATCCTATGTTACATACTAAAATATAAAAATATATAAAAATTACATACTACTTTATATTTATTAATATTTTATAACCAAACGCCGTGCATCGCACGAGTGTCCAACTAATAAAATATAAAACTCAAGTATACTAAATATTTCTCTTATTAATCTAAACTAGATTGATGGGTACTATATCATATCTATAAAGGTCTCATCAATCATACTTACTGGAATAAAGAGACAAGCATGTCTCTTTTACTACGATAAATATGCAGTGATATGATCATTAAAGAAGTATTTTCACATATACAAACCCTGTGGGGACAGATTCTACAAAACAACAATGGTGTGGAAGTTTTTCTTAAAAGGCCCTTTCAAAAGGCCTTTTTTTTTACCCCTTTGGCGTTGCATGAAGGCCAAAAGAATCCTGTTCTGCGGCCTCAAAAGTGGTAAAAAAGGGGGGGGGGGATATTAACGGAATAAACCAATGTAAAAGGGGCCTGCCAGGCTGTGGGTGGGACCCGTCCAACATGCAGTCTACAGTAAAGATTCCCCAAATCTGTGCTTAGATCTCAACGAAGCCATGTAGCTTGGAGGCTCCAATCTTTTATCTAGAAATATTTGTTACCTGTCCGATCTCATAATTAAGCTCTATATAGATTATTTGTAAGACAATTTTATTACTTGAAAAAAGAAAAAAAACTGACAAAAATCTTAACTAATAAATTTATCTGACAAATAACTCACGTAAAATTTATTATTAAACCGAACTGTTACCAAATATTTCTTATATTTTAACATTCTTATCTCTCTCTCACTAGCTGACCATCACAGTAGAGCTTTCCCCTCTTCCTGTGGAGATATATATTACAGGTTACAAGTATGTTTCTTTTTCCAATGAATCATTTCCCAAACATTTGCCCTTGCGTAGAAAACGTTTTTGCAATGTTATGAAACTTTATCTAATTATTTGAACCGTTAAGATATATACTATCGTATTGAAGAATAGAAAAATGAAATGTGCATAAAATAGGAAATAACTTCTTATTTAGTATTTTAAAATTTCCAAGTATATATACAACTTGTTCTAATAATCTGGTTAAATTAATCTCATATGAGCAAAAGTATACAGCTTATTATACACTTCATGGGTGAGGGTGTAGATATGAATTTTACCCTTAATATATCATATATAAAAACAAGGAAAAGATTGTGATCGCTGCAAAGGTAATTATAGGAGATAAGGAAAAATAATCCGGCTACGTACTCTCGTGAATGAGACACATCGTGTCGACAAGTTTAGAATGTGACGTTGTGATACATCACATGTGTGGAGAGAAAAGGAGATATGTCGTGTTCACGCAATGTTTTCATGGATTTTAAATTAAGTGGGTTTTGAGTTATCAATGTGAGATTGAACTCGAAATTAATTAGTATAATAAATTTATAATGGGACAAAATTAAGCTAAAAAATAATTACCGATTCGAAACATATCATTATAATGGACAAAGAAAGATGACTCAATTTATCAGTCAAAAATAGATGTCCATAGATAAGTGTTCAACCATTTTTCTTTTTGACCGAAGCAGTAGGAGATATATTATACTAAAAATAAAGATACCTCATGTTGATAACCATTAATATATGTTTATTATCTGAAATACTTAATTTTTAAGATTTTAAATTATTTGATAAAATATCTAATTAAAATTATTTTTAATTAATCATTTAAATCTAAAAAATTAATTAATTTTTAAGCTAAGAACATAATCACTTTTTTTCCCAGATCTTTTGTTGAACGGCATCGGATTTCCACCTCTGATGATCGCCGGATTCTGGTGCCGACAGTGGATTCTAATGACTGTCGTCGGAATCCGACCTCCGGCAATCAGTGGATTCTGGCACCGGCCGTCGAAATCCGGCCACCACCGGCGAATTCAGCGATTGTCGGAGACCGGCCTCCGGAATCCAGCCTGCGGCAATCGGAGGCCGGATGTCGGCCGCTGACGATGATCGCCTGAATTCGGCCTTCGACAATCTCCGGATTCCGGCACCGGCAGCCGAAATTCGGTCGCCGATGGGGGATTCTTGCGATCATCGGAGAGTCGCCAGAATCTGGCCTCCGACGATCGCCGAATTTCAGCACCGACCACTGGAATCCGGCACCGACCGAATTTCAATTGTTCAATTTTAAATTTTTTTTTACTATTTTGAGTTTTGAACCCAATATCTCTCTATTAGAAGTATGTCATCTTAACCACAACACTACAATTTAAATGTTGTCTAATTAGTTATCTTAAATTATATATGGTATATATTAATTTTTTTAAATTTCAAATTTAAAGAATAGATGACGAATAAGATTTAAAATTTAAATATTAAATTTTATTAAACACACACCATAATACAAGGGAAAGGGGGCAAGGCTATCCATACCTTGCGCAGGCCACAAATATGGTGGTAGCCCATCTCTGCACACGACAAAAGGAAATATATATCCATAAAGATAGATGGCGTAGGAAACACCATGTTGCCAAACACTGTTGCTTCAAAGACAACTTGAGCAGAAACGTGCAGGCCCAAGATAAACTTGAAGAAGGCAAACACCAATTTGAGGTAGAATATCACTCTCAAGAAATGGCTGTGATCCATTTTGCAGCAAACATGAAGCTCGGGAGACGCATGCATGCATGAAGGAGATGTGCGGATAAAACCACAATCACGAACTAATCCAGCAAAACCCCAAAGTCCCCACTCAAGAGAATAGGAGATAGAGCACTAACCTTCACCTAAAGGGGCTTAAATCTTCAAACAATTTGGTAAACCTACATCCATGTACGATTTATGGATGGTGGTACCATTTCTCTAATCAATCTTTTTTAGTGTGCTAATTAAGTTTATTGGCATAGGCTTAAACCAAAGTTCGTGCATCCTGCCTACTTGTAATTCTTTTAAAAAAATCTCTTATAAACTTGATAATTTGAGAAATTTAGTGTACTTAAATTTTATACTTTGCACTTGTACTTCTCCCTTCTCATTGATCAATGAAAAAAATACACAATACACTCATCTAATAAGAAGTAAAAATATTAGTACGAAGTGTAAAACTCAAGTGCAATAAATTATTCTCATTTGAAAATCAAATATCTCTTAATTACCTAATATACAACAGAATATCCTATCATTGTGACTATTCCTTGAGTACATCTCTCTAACTAATTGATGATTAAGATATCTCAGCTCTTCCATTGCGTGCATGAGCATGGTGCGCCACTAGGGTACGTAGACGTGCTTCCCGGCCGGTTCTTTCAATCACTTGTCTCCAAACTCAGCAACTCCAGCTTGTCCATTCTTTTATCTTGATCTATCTACAAAACAGTGATCAGCATTTATGCGAGTATAAGATGGAGAAGAATCACGGGCAAACAGATTCCCTTGGAGCTGGCTGTCTTTGTGGTTGGGAAGAACATAACCTGGCAGTCTCTTAACAAGCAAATGAAGCTTTCCACAGCCTTAAACAACAGAAGAAGAGTCGGGGAATCAAAGCCATATATGCATAGCCGTCGAACTAGACACGGAGAAGAGTTATGACGGATTATTAGGACGTGATCAGGACTGTTCAAATTTTAATCCAAACTTGAAGAATTGAATCGATTGTTTTGGGTCTGTTCAATTTGATTTCAAAACTCACACAGTTCAATTCGATTTTATAATGTAAAATCGAAATAAATTAAATATATATATATATATAATTAAGTAATAATATATAATTTCACAATGACGGACCTCCTTTGATCTCTAAAAGAGGTTGCGAATTTGAACCTTGCGGCCTCCTTTAAAATCTTCATTTTTATTATTTTCAATTGAAACCAAATTAAACCGGTTCAATTCGCTTGAAAGAAGGTCGGGTTATTTGAATTTAAATAAAAATAAGAGTGAACCAGACCGAATCAATCCGTATTCACCCCTAGACGTGACTCCATTGTTGCATAGACAGTGGTTATCCAAACCCAGATCAAAATTCAGAAGTGTCAAAAGAATGGATCCATAGACAATACAGACATCGAAAACATATATAGGTAGAAGCATTACCCTGTGATGTTCTTATTAAAGTGCTGCAGAAAGTTTTCGACCTTCTTACATCTCTCGGCGGGATTATTCACAGATGGAAGCAGCAAATTACACAAGGGAGCCACTTGATGATATATAGTCTGACTTATATATGGTTCTTTAGGCGGTGCTTGGTCTGATCACATACATATATATCTGCAGAGGTTTCATTAACCCGCTTTCCATTGGAAGAGATGGTCACTTGGTTGCCTTGGGCTTCTTCACTATCATGACAGAGCATTCCGCATTGTGCACGCAGTAGTCGCTAACACTGCCCAATACAGCCCTGTAATGGAGTTCATAAGAACGCAAACACACAAGTATCATATGCAGCAATGGCTCATTATCTTCCCTTTCCATGCATGCAAGTTGTCGTGGGGAAATTGTAAGGAGTTTTGAGTAAATACCTGAGGGCTTGCATTATGTAAGGAAATGATGCTCTTAGTGAGGAAGTTTACTCTACAGTCTATACTCTTTCTTACTGATAGGGGGCCTGAGCCGCCCACCAAGACCCGGTCTAATAAGACCCATCAAGTTAGGACTCAACAGCAGCAAGAGCAACACACAAGACTCCACTTGAACTATCCCATGGGGGGATCGGAAGATGACATTTCTTCCCACTAGAGAGAGGCTTCAAGAGAAAGCCAATAACCACAAGTAAAGAGAAGGGCTACATGTGTTTAGACACTGCCAACTCTCTCTCTCTCTCTCTCTCTCTATATATATATATATATATATCCACCATTTCTTAAGATACTCTTTCACATCTCAAAATTCACTTCCACTGACTTAACTATCGGAAGATCGTCTCTAGGGTTCTTATCCTGGGGATTGACTTCTTGCAGGTCGAGATAAGACGAAACCGGGTACAACACTTGTTCTCCACTCAACAGTTCCTAGCTAGTCTGAGATCATCTCGGGTCTTGACGAAGCCGAGTAGAACACTTATTCCTCCACTCGACAGTCCCTAGTCTGAGATCATCTCGGGTCCTGACGAAGCCGAGTAGAACACTTGTTCTCCACTCAACAGTTCCTAGCTAGTCCTAGATCATCTCGGGTCTGACGTGATCTCCTACACTTTGAGGATATGTAGGATCGGGTCGGACGACCACATCTCTTACTGCCAGTGACATTGGGAAGGCAATTCATCTGTCAGCATGGTTTACGTTCAAAGTGATGGAAGATCATTCAAGAATATGACAGATGGAGTAGCAGATCCTGATGCCATGGATTCGGCACTGTATCACCCACTAGTGACTTCATAAACATTCTTGATGGCTAGCTACAACTATAAATCCATCTTTTATGATGAACATGCTGCGTGACTACAGATTATGCTATCATTGCAAAATGAAAAGCTGGGATGAAAGTTGCAAAGTCGGAAAAAATCTATCTTTCACCCGCTGACGAGTTGTTGATTAATACTTAATTTGTAAATTTCAGGAGTGGGAAGCAGCATTGCACCTAATTATATGCTACCACCTCATTTAAGACAGCTTGTACGGCAAACTAGAGTTCCAGAACCCTGCAATGCCTAACAAAGGCATGTTGGTGTACTTGTTGTAGAAGTTAAAGACTCTCTGTGCAGTGCTATACTAACACCTGATGAAAACTTCAAAGTAGAGCGAAGAGAACACTGACCTCTTAAATGCTCCATAACCATGACTACCCAAGACTAACAAGGATGCCCGGTGCCTTTGGACAGCCTCAAGGATAACAACTCTGGCATCGCCGTCAACAACTTCAATTGTCGCATCTTTCACCTGCAAGCACAGAGAAAAAGATCAGTAAAAACCTACATAACTTACAGGTGCAAAACAATGGTGTAAAGCTTGTATGCATAGTCAGCCAATTTGCAGTGAATTTTTCCTTCTTCTTTTTCACTTTCTTTTGGATAACCATGCATGCCTTTCATTTTGCATCCGGTAAAACCAAAGTTACATCTGATCCCCACATAAACATTTTTCCTACAAATCCGAGCCATTAAATTATGACATGTCCTCGGCAACTCCATGTTACAGGAAGACCTGAACATTCGCTTATTCCAGCTTTTGATGCTTGACGAAGAGATGTCTTCCTCACAAACCCATCAAACAGAAACTGCTCTGAGACCTGAACATTCGCTTAAACCAGCTATTTTTTCCCATCTGATGCCCCCAGCTCCACCTATACTAACATAACGCAGACTCAAATCAGAGACTTGAGTGTGGAAGATTCCCCGTAATTGCCATAGGGAAAAGGTGGGGAACTTCTATCCTCAGGTACTCATCTTCACATCAATTCAAGTTGGTAACTTGCAGAAACTGTTCTGAGACTAACTCCATTAGAAAGAACAAGAGACAACACCAAGTATATATGCTCATCAATATGTTCAAACACCCACACGGAATATTAATGGTCACGAAATTGGAAGGGCCATGGAACTGGCGCTGAAGGGGAGGTTGTACCGCTCGGGCGCTGCAGAGATTCTTGGCCTTCGAGACGACGCCGGCGGCGATCTCCCTCAGGTTCGACTCCACAAACGGCCACACCTCGGCAACACCTGCCAACGACCCTCCATACAGATAGATCTCAGGATATTACTCCAGAACCAGGGGGTTGGAACTCTAAAGGGGGAGAGGGGGAGGAGAGAAGAGGTGGGTTCGAGGGACCGGAGAGGAGGCGGCAAGATCATGGATGCTGTAAGACGGAGTAAGGTGGAGGGAAAAACCTGGACTGGCGGCGCCAATCACGGAGGAGGTGGGGGGCTTGGCGTGGACGACAACGAGGGAGAAGAGCGGGGGGCAGCGCTCGACGTCGGCGAAGAAGTGCTGCAGCGTCCACTCCAGCGCGTGGTGGCTGTGCTCGCTCTCGTCCAAAGCCACCACCATCACCGGCTTCTCCGCCATCGTCCCGGCCCCTGCACCCGCCGTCGTAGCCTCCGTCGCCATTGCAGGCACACACCGAAAACAGAAATGTTACCGGCACGTGGCCTCTTCCCCCTCCCTGTTATTATGTATACTGCTTCTGCGGCGCCTTCTAGCGCATGCTGGCAGGCAGAGGGATGGCTGTGGAGATGGAGGTGGGAGACAGCGAAGAGCTTGTCGGACACTTTAGGCGAGGGAGACACGTTGGGCGGTGGGGAAGAGGCGGGGCAAGCTATAGAGAGGACAGCGCAAGCTTTCTTGGCGGCTTTGCTCGCCAGCCTCCGCCGCAGGGAAGCCGCCTGTTGGTGATGTCCAGTTAGATGGACCCCATGCTCTGCGCCGCGGTGGAGTGCGATCCCGATCCGGATCGGATGATCAGATCGATCTGTTTGGAATTTGGAAGTTTCGGATTAATTGATTACAAAAAAACTATTAAAAATATAAAAAAGAAAATGACACAAAAATTATAATTTGTATTCAATATAAGTACAACGAAATCTAATTCTATCATGTACATCTATAATCATAAACAATAATAAAGATGATTAAGGCATTAATTAATAATTATCTATATGGATGATTTTAAAAATATACTTTAAATTTTGTAATATGAAATAAAGAAAAAATTTTCAAGATCACATTTGAGACCCTTCGTCTTTAGGCTCATAATTCTGAATAGGTGGCCCATAATCTAATATGTACACTCGATTTTTTTTTTAAAAAAACAGTGTACATATTAGATATATTCAATCAAAATACCAATCAATTAATGTAATTGAGTATACAATCAAACTCCAATCAATATAATTAAATATTTAAAACACTGAATTGCACTCTGATTATATTATTTTAAAAACTGAAATTGTTAATTCTAATCAGGTTAACTTTGAGAATTAATGTACTAGATTATATTAATTAGATATTTTAATTTTTAAAATATAATTAAGATTAAATTAAGAAGAATTAACTCTATGTCACTCACAGAGACCTACTATTATTTTCAGGTCCTATCAAGTTTCTTAGAACCTGAAAATCGTTACTCTTTGATGGACTTATTTTAAGTTCATGGATATAAACTCTTCTTATGTGCATTTTTTCAATACCAATTTACCCCCACCTTATTATAACTAGATAAGAAGGTAAGAATAACATATAAGAATAGTAGGTAAATATGTAAGTTCGTAGTTACATAATTACGTAACTATGTAAGTTACATAGTTATGTAAGAGTAGTAGTAAGTAATTATGTAAGTACGTAATTACATAATTACTTAACTATGTAAATTACGTAGTTATGTAAGAGAAGAAGTAGGTAAGTAAGTGTGTAAAACGTAATTACATAATTAAGTAACTATGTAAGTTACGTACTTACTTATGTACTACATACATCCATACATACATAAACTACATACACAACTACATACATACATACATTATACATATATTCATACATATACATATACATGCATGCATGCATCCATCCATCTTCCATCCATACATGTATATGTATGTATGTGCATGCATGGATGTATGTATGTATGTATACATTGCATGTATGTATGTATGTCTGTATGTGTGCATGCATGGATGTATGTATGGTGTATATATGTATGTATCTAAGTAATTTACATAGTTATGTAAGAAAAATAAGTAAGTATGTAAGTCCGTAGTTAACAATTACGTAACTATGTAAGTTACATATAGTTATAT
This sequence comes from Colocasia esculenta, assembly GCA_014218235.1. Classification (NCBI taxonomy): domain Eukaryota; kingdom Viridiplantae; phylum Streptophyta; class Magnoliopsida; order Alismatales; family Araceae; genus Colocasia; species Colocasia esculenta. Next base: position 148,334,855 of record CM024762.1, read on the forward strand.
AAAAGAAGTAGTAGGTAAGTAAGTGTGTAAGTACGTAATTATGTAACTACGTACTTACATACTATCTATTACTACTCTTACATAACTAGTAACTTACATAGTTACGTAATTATGTAAACTACTCACTTAAATATTTACCTACTATTCTTATATACTCTTCTTATCTACTTACCTAGTTATATAGATGTGGGTAGAATGGTATTAAAAGTACATATGAGAGAAGTTAAGTCCAAGGACTTAAAATAAGTTCTTAAAAAAACAAGGACTTTCAGGTTCAAGAAAACCTGATAAGTAGGGGTTCACTATTCGGTTCAAACCAAAAATCAAACCGAATCGAGTGGTTTGGTTCAGTTTGAATATGAAAAAAATTTGGTTTGGTTTCAAACCAAAACGAAAAAAGAAAATCAGTTTGGTTCGATTTCTAAGCTCTAGAAATCAAACCAACTGATTAAATCGAATTACAATAATAAATTTTAATTTGTATATATCTATTAAGTTTTTCTATATTTACGTAAAAATACTATTATGAAGGTTTAAAATGGTCATAAATATTTATACTTCATTTTAATTATTATTTGATAATAATTTATTAGAGAAACAAGTGATTAAAATTTTATTTAAGATTAAGAGAATCTAAAGACCCATTATATTTCAAATTAAACCGAACCAAACCGAATAAATTCGGTTTGATTTGTTTGGCTTCAAAAGACGTTGGTTTTCTTAAAAATCTTTTATAAAATTAAATCAAATCAAATCATGAAACACCTCTACTGATAAGGACCTGAAGTAAAGTAGATCCCTATCAGAGACCTAGAATTAATTCTCCTTAAATTTAAGACTTTATGTAATGACATTATGACAATCATAAAAAATTTTATCAATGCGACCCGATTTCTTAAAAAGAAAGGTCGTCAGAATGGATGGGGGGGGGGTCAAACCGATCCACCTCGATCCTAGATGATTTCAATCGATTCTAATTTGAATGAGCTGACCTCGATCCGAATTGATCGATTTTGCGTTCCATGCATGGTGCTCTGATGGGGTAGGGAGTTATAAATGGGTTGCGTTTAGTATAATTGAACAACAGTTATAGAGTCCATATTTATTTACTTGAAACTAACATTACATTAGAACTTGTCTCATTTCTTTAGATGAAGTTAAAGTAAGGTTTATGAACCTACTAATTAATGAGCTATTTATTGAGAGTAATATTTGTTGTCCAATGCATTAAATGTCTAATTATCTTGTCCAATTCACTAAAGATGATAAAAAAACCAAAACGTACCAAATGGGACCAAATAACTGCTTCCGTGAGGAATGCCACCCCCATAATAGAAGGAAAAAAAATTAGGTCAAAAACTAGCGGAGCATCACCCCTAGCTAAGTGCTGCTTTAGTAGCAAGTTATGTGCTCTAAGTCAAAATAACTAAATATAAGTTAATATATTTTATTTTGAAGTAAGAGTACACGAGTTATCCGGTGACAATTTTATCTCAACTAAATGAATTGGATGGAATTATTCCAACGTACCCCTATTTAATTGTCTATATCTTTACTTAATTTATACCATATGTAAGGAGATAATTATCCCCCACTTATCACAATGACAAGTATTATCCTATTTTTAAAATCTATTTAAAATAACTGTCGATGATAAAAGTAAATCAGGATAAATAGATGTTAACATAGGGATAGATATCCCCTAAAAGTTATCTAATGATAACTCATTGATTACATGTACTTTCATTGTATAAAAACATGTACCTTCACCTTATATACAGATAAAATAGTACATATTGTTGTTAAAATAATACAAAAGGTGATAATTCTATCTCACATTGTCACTAGATAAAGGGTAATCTATCTCTCGTTAAATCATCCAAACTAAAAAAAGAGAGCTAAATATGAATAAACTATATGTTAATAGTCTCTCCTTAGATAGGCTATCCAGTTATCAAAAAGATATTACCAAATTCAAATAAGATCTAATAAAAAATGTATGAGAAAAATTTACTACATTTAGAAATTACACTTTCTCATACACTTTGACTTTCTCGGTGACTAATGCACCAAAAACATATTACGTCCATTCAATGAAAAGTAAGAAACACATGAAAGAGTGTAATTCTCAACTATAATAAGCTTTTCTCAAAACTTATACCCACGTAGTTATAGATAAATTACTTCAAAAAATGGTCCTAAAGGTGGCGAAAAAGCAGGTCGAAGTTTGTGGAGAAACATCAAACTTGAGACCGCCCCCGTGAGATGAGACTAGTATAATACATGATTCTCTCATTTTTCTCATCATTTGATGAAATCTTTTCATTCTTCAATTTTCCCCTCTTATGTAAATTAATAATAAAAAATATTTAAGATAATGAGTGATGAGGTCAGTCCGAGATCTGCAAAGACCTGGTCAGATCAATCTCGAAGATCCGAAATGTGGATTCCGGATCGTCTGGTAAAAAAGTGGGCAATAGAGAGGATGATGTCGTATGGAGGCAATGCGCAACCGACATCTTTCGTCCTTCAAAGAAGTCAAACTCGGGGTGGAGTTTTCCGGGCTCGACCCTCTTATCCTTAAGTCAATTTTCAGTGTTACAGTGGTGAATAAGAAGGAGAGAGAGAGAGAGAGAGAGAGAGAGAGAGGAGAGAGAGGAGAGAGAGAGAGAGAGGAGAGAGAGAGAGAGAGAGAGAGAGAGAGAGAGAGAGAGAGAGAGAGAGAGAGAGAGAGAGAGAGTACATTAAGATGCAGTCAAGATCTTTGGCGTTGTCCCAACCTCTCATCCCCTTACCTACAACTGAGGGAGCCTTTTTATAGTCAATCCTCTGCAAAGCCATTAAGCAACCTTCTATTAATGAGTTGGGGACCTTCCGTTGATGAGTCGAGGGAGGACACAGTTGGAAGCACGACCTAGGGGGGAAAAGTCGCCCGCTAGCGTGCGACAATATGGGCTTGTCGTGGGCTGAGTCACGAGTGTAGACACGCAAATTTGGCTCCATCGCGGGCAAATTTTCAAGTTGCACCGTAACGCCACAAATGACCCTCTTTTTGCATAGCAAGAGTGTTTTTCCAATATTTCTGGATATCGCCCATTCTTTCTCGGTGCTTCCCCAGAGGGTCAGGTCGCGGGGGTCCGGGGGCAGCGCCCGGCGGGGGTCTCCAGGGGCAGCGCCCTCGGAAGCTAAATTTAATTCGCGTCCGCTATAGTGGACGTTTTTCATCAAACTGCCTTTCAAATCGCGTCCTGGATCCCGGACGCGATTCAGAGTCTGACAGCGGCCCAGAAAGCCATCGCGCGCAAGCCCGTAATCATGATAAAATCCTTGAATCGCATCCTTGTCAGACGACGCGATTTAGAGAGGTCAAATCCGGAATGTCCCGTCAACAGACAACGCAGGCCTCGAAAATTACCCCTCAGGTAATCGCGTCGGTTATGGCCGCCGCGTTTAAATTCGCGCGCCCGCCCGGTGGACGTGATTACCTGCTTTATCGCGAAGTCGAAGCTTGCCAGCTGTCTCATCAAACCGACCTTCTAAATCGCGGCCCGCCTCTCAGACATGATTAAACCTTAAAAAATGCCTGCTGTCCTGGACGCGATTTTGCTTCAGTGCCTATAAAAATGAAGTCGCTAGGTCAGTCGCGGGGGGTTGGTTGAGAGAGTTGAGAGTTGGGAGAGGTTTTGAGAGGAGAGAGAAAGAGAGAGGAAAGGGGGGGGGGGGAATTCTCAGAGCGGCGAAGCCCTGCCGAATTCCCGTCTCGACGTCCGACCCTGCAGGTCCCTTCTCCTTCACGCCGTCCATCCGATCCCTTGGAGCCCGGCGCCGTCTTCCTCCGTCGTCCACATACCCCGGAGCAAGGCGGGAGCGCTTCCTCTTCTCCATCTGTCAACTCTGGCAACACCGCGGCGTCGACACGTTATCCGTTTTGGGGAAGCCCCCCCCCCCCTCCTTTTCTATTTGCATTTCCACCTCCTCTGGACCCCACGTGGTCCTTTATATTTCATCTCCTCCGGCCCCACGTGGCCCTTCTTCTCCTTTTTTTAACACACACACACATGCATGCATACACACACACACACCTATTTTAGGGGTTTAAAGGCCACCATTCGGTAAGTCGCCCCCATGTCCTTTTATTCTTTCATTTCATTCTTTTAGAATTGCATACTACACATTTTTGGGCTAATCCCTTGCCTCTTCTTTGTCTTATTTTCAGGGTAATCAAACAAGGAAACGCCCTCTACCACGCCGGCCGTGTTCGTAGAGGAAGAAAGGACCCACATCATCCCCCGCGCAATCTCCCCACGCTCCAAAAAGTACGCTCGCGATCACTTCTTTCACCCGCACCCCTCGCCGTGCACCTCCATTCGGCACCCTCGTGTGCCTGGCGATCACGTTTTCCTTTTATTTTATTGTCTTTTCCGCTTTCCACTCTATATCACACCCACACACTCACGTTACCGTACCACTATTCACCCCCCTCTTTGTAGCATGTTATTTTGCCCCCCTAAAAAGGGAGCGGAAAACGGTGTCTACAACGAGTTTCCCAAATAGACCTCAGTCAGCGTTGTCCATAGACTAGGCCGAGGCTCGTGAGCTGCTAAGAAGTGTTAATGTAGTGACCCAATTGTGAGTCGTGCAGGTGGAGAGCGCTACCCGTGTATATGGAAATGGCTACTTGCAAGACGAGTGTGAAGCCACCGGTAGAGTCGAGGTACCACTGTGTATGGGGATTGGGATAGGAATGAACCAAATTATCTTATATGATATTGGGCTATATATGTAGGCTTGTGATCCATAACTTGTGAGGTATTTTTGGGGACAAAATATTGCTAACTTAGAGGAGCTCAAAGTTGACAATATCTCATAAAAGTTGGATCGAGATTTGATATTATAATATCAGAACAATACTCGTCTAGTATGATATGGACTAGTTTGAGAATGAATTACACAGAAGTTGGTAGGTTTGTAGTGACTCAGTCGTGAGCTATGCAAGTGGAGAGGGCTACCTACATTGAAAGGGCTATCTGGAAAGACGAGTGTGGAGCCACCGACGAAGTGGAGCTATCACTGTATATGAGAACTAGGGTAGGCATGAACCAGATTAGTTTTATATCGCAAATCAAAAGAATGTTGTGGAGCTCTAAATGTAAGATTGTGATTCATAACTTGTGAAGCGCCTTTTGAGGACAGAACTGTACAGACTTATGGGAGCCCAAAGTGGACAATATCTTATAAGGGTTGGATCAGGATTTGACATTGTGGTATCAGAGCAGAACCCATTCAATAAGATATGAGCTGATTCAGGGATGAAACAGGCAAAAGTTAATGGGCCTACAGTGACCCAGTCGAGAGCGCTACATACATATATGGAAAGGGCTACTTGGCGAGAGCCATTAGTGGAATGGAGCTACTACTAGGGGACTGGGGTAGGCATGAAGTGGATTAGTCCCATATTAGAAATCAGGGAATGTTATTTGTCTATAAATGTAGGGTTGTGATTCATAACGTGTTAGGTGCCTTTTGGAGCAATTGACTCATTTTTTGTGAGAACTTTGTGGTTGATTGTGCTTGGAGGGGAGTAGTTTAGAGATGGATGACCTCTCAAGAAGCACCTGTTTTTGAGTAGATTATTGTTTGAGGGATAAAATCGCGCGGACTTGGCCTAAAGCAAATAATAACTCACAAATGTTGGATCAAGATTTGACAAAACATGTAGATTTGTAGTGTTCAAAAGTCTATTAATAACTTGGATTAAATGAGATAAACTCTAAATTAAATGGGCCATTAATTTATGCCTAAAATCCAACTCAAAATAGAATATTCAAATATTTATACAATTTCTTAACAAAACAGAAATTAAAGAAGTAATTTGGCTTAAATTTCAAGTTGGAATTGGACTAGGATACAACACAAAAATGAATGGATAAATTATGACTCTTAAAACTGCGACCTATCAAGAAAGGGTCGTTTGCTATACTAAACCATTCAAACTGAGAAAATGAAGTTGTACCACGAGAAAGAAACCAAATGAAATTGCATAGGATTTGGAATTTGATTTATTCCAAGAATCCTAAAATCATACCATTTTTAAAAAGAATTGAAACCTTGTCCAACTACCTCTCACTACTATTTGGAGATTCTGAACATGGGAAGAAACTAATTGGATGGAGGAAAGAGTTGAAGCAAGCTTTGTTATCACCGTCGATCTTCTTCTTTTCTTCTAGAATACACAAAGAGATGTTTAGAGAGAGAAGGACCGCAACAAATCAAAGGCCTATTGTTTTTTATCGATCTTCATTTATTTTTCTTCTTGAATCGTCAAAAAAATATGTGCTCTCTCATACTCAACTAAATTAAATTTTCTATAAGTACTTTTTCTTAAAATTGAATTAAACTCAACACCATGGTAGATAAGAGCATGTTGATTCTAATTATAGTTTTAAACAATAATTGATTAATACCTATACTGGTATGATGAAGCCCTAAAAGATGGTCACATGCATGCTAATTTATGGATACTCTTCATAAAAATTGCTTATATGAATGCTATATATTCATTTCTATGTCTAGATCATGTTTAACATGTTTTCTTTCGATTTATATCATGTATTTAGGTTTTTGTTTCATACGGGTTATGATTATTCCACCCATAGTCAGATTAATTTTAGTTAAATCTTAATACGATGTTCTTGTAGGTTCAACATCATGTTCTAGCTTCCATATCATAAATCATGTCTCATATTATTATTGAGTTGAGTTCCAATTTAGTTAGTAAATTGAGTCCATATTGTAAATTAATTAGAGTTTCAAGTTATTAAATAATCAAGTCCAATGTTACTAATAAATAAAGAGTTTCAAGTTATTAAATAATCAACTCCTATATTATTAATAAATCAAGTCCCAATTTATTGATAATCAAGTATCAAAAGAAGATAAAAAGTGAGTTTTAACGGACTCATAAAAAATGAGCCTCATTATAAGGCAAAATTTGAGTCTTGGCTGAATAATGAAAATCGAGTCTCGATAACAAGATAAAAATTTAGTATTAAAAACAAGTCATATTCTAGTCTAGGATGCGGAGAGAATCGAGTCTCAACAATTTATAACAATTGAGTCTCGAACGTTAAGATAATCAAGTCTCGAGATATTATGAGAATTGAGTCTCAGATGTAAGAGTGTCGAGTCTTAAATGTTATAGTTAGGCCTCTTTGATAACCCGATAAAGGGATTGATATAAGTAAATCGGCATAAATTATTCACGTTTAAGAATTATTTTGGTTTGAGATGATTTAAATGCAAGATAGTTATGTAGGGGATAACTTTTAATGTGATATGATGTGATGTGATGTGACCAGTGTGTATAGTTATCACCCTTTTATCCATAATTTGACACCATTTATCTGTGTATAAATGTACACACACGATTTTTAAGAATATAATAATAATAATTAATTAGTTATCCCCAAGGATAACTTTTATCTCCCCTTCATTAGAGGGATAAGTTATCACCCCTTTATCCCCTCTTTATCATGCTTAAGTTTTATCACCCCTGTTTATCCTATCTCGGTTACCAAATTACATGTGAACATAAAATCGGTGATAAAGGGAGATAAACCCTCTTATCACGTTATTAAAGAGGCTTTAGAGCCTATAAGAACCAAATCTTAGTCTTAATGAAATTAACTATATGTGATATAAAAATCAACTATCTTAATGAATCGACTTTTTAGTGAATAAATCGACTCCGTAAAACTCTTTGACTAATAAAAATCAACTCTTTAACTGAGAATCGACTCCCTAACTAAGAATCAACTCCTAGACCATTCAAAAATGGATTCCCTAATCAACTCCCTGAGCCAAGAATCAACTATATGTTGTCATGTCAACTATGTTAAAGAGAATCGACTATCCTATCTATTTCAAAGTTAATAAATCTATTCTTTAGACCCATTAACATAAATAAACCATCAGTCAACCATTAATTTATTTTCGATTGACTAGTCATGCGTCGGTCGACCAATATTGATTATTTGGTTGGCCAAACTTGTTTTCTAGTACTGTAACCTTTATTTGAAAGCACTAGTCGATTAATCAATAAAGTTCAGTTGACCAATCCCATGTGACACTATAGACACAATGTGTAGGACATTGAAATGTATTAAGTTTCTGAACCTTATAATGAATTCTCTTATGAGCATATTTAAAACAATTTCTACAAGCTTTGCTCCATAATATCTCTTGAAATTACTTGTGAAATGCTTGAATTAGTTCTTGAAACATGTTTACTATTGTTTACGCGCACATAGAATTATCTAGAAAGTTAAATAGAATATCGGTCAACCCTAACGCTTTTGTAAATAATGGTCCTATCTAGTATTGGAAGGAACACTCGAAGTACATTACAATGAAATAAACGACAACATTGAACTAGATAATTTCATTACACCATGTGTGATTGATACTATTTAATTGCGGCGTGAGTAATTGACTTGTGATATGATATCGTGAAATGAATGACATGGCTGAACTGAATCGTTAATTCCACTATGTCATGTGTGATTGATATCATTCATTTATACTTATTCCTTTATGTGTAATATATCATCCTATGGCCAAAATATACACTCTCTTGATGTGTGTTATTATTTACTTGAAACGATGTCTCTTGTTTCATACACGTGAAGTATTTATGTCGTTAGTATTTTATTGATAGTTAATTATCTCTACATACTTTTGTCCTCTTATTATTGATTATTATGTTTTGTTTAAATTGATATTGCTTTGATAGATTATTTAGCTTATCAAAATGTTAAACACTTAAAAATGTCTAACATAAAGATATAAATCTTATTGAGCTTTATGATCAGCCTACTTATATTTTTCAGGAGATTCTAATGACGACATAGACTTATATATGAACAGACAAAAGTGATGAGTGGTCTGAGTTACCTAGATATCTTAGAGCCGTAGTTTAATCTTTATTTTTAGCAAGGACCTCTATAGTGACTCTTATTAGTAGTTGTAGTTGACATTAGTGATTTCAAGTCAATAAATCATTAATTGACTATCTTGGCATTCAATTATGAATATTGTCTAATGGATGTAGTTTTTTATTTAGTTACTTCTTTGATTGACTTGACCAAATGATATACACCTATTGGTGGTTGTTCAGATATTTCGAAAATTAATTTATCTTAAATTTACTCTCATCTTTATAATTGTCAGAGTCACATAAATGATGAATAAATACATATAAATTTTAAAACTAAAAATATAATTAAAAAGAGATAAATTATTTTCCATTATCTATCTTCAATATAATTTATCTTGTTATCAAAATGACTATAAATTATTTATCGATGGTGGAATGAATATCTACTTGAGATAGACACCAAAGGGGAGCGGGGGTTTGGATTTGAATCCAAATGGATGATGTTTTCGAAAGTGACTTTGACCATTGGAATATTAACAAAAAAAATGCTATCTTATATGAATGTATCAAAGAGGAAAGTTAAAAAAAAAATGAATATCCCCATCCTCCACTTATTATTGACAAGTGACCATAAAAGATGGGTTACATTTTTGAAGCCACTTATTTTATGATATTTTATACACTATACTTGCAAGCTGCTTTTACACTAAAACGAACATGTTTAAATCACTAAAAAAAATGCATTAAGATGTCAATGATGTATAAAATACCATACATGCAAGGAAGGTATTATGTTGTAAGAATTGATCTATGTAGAGTTTATTGGGGTATGGATTTTTCAAATTTTTTTAAACATAGTTTAAAATCTAGACTTAAAACTCTTTTCTATACCTAACGAAACTCCACTGATTTAGTCGAGTGACTATGACAAAATTTCTATATCCGCTATTGTTTTACATAGATGATATTATTTATTACAAATGTAAAAAGTTTTTCTATAAACTTGTGCCAACAAAAATGTCGTATGCGTACTCATTATTTTTTGTGAAAATATCAACTTGTCCTTCATACGTCCAAATACACGGTGATTCGATCCCCTCTATTTTATTATTTGTTTATTATTTTAATATTTTTTGTTATTGTATCGTCCAAATAAAACTGCGCCAATGCAACACGATTTGATCTGTATGTCAAAATGAACTTGGCACGGCTGATTCGCCCATTATAATAAACCTTGATGGACACAATTTCAAATTTTTTCTTTCAATTCATGAAGGAGATGGACATACATATAAGTGTAATGCTTTAATATATTGAAAGCTATTTTCAACTGTTCAATCCCTGATTTCTAAGCTTTATGCCCCATTCTCAAATCCTTTCGGTGATCACGTCATTAGGAAATCATGGTTTTGGATACATCACTATGAGAAGTGACAATTATACTATTAGGGTGTTTGTTCTTTTATGATATTTTATAACAGACCAAATAACTCTAGAAAATTATCACTTTTCAGTGCTAAAGATGGAGTATATATATATATATATATATATATATATATAATATATATATATATATATATATAGAGAGAGAGAGAGAGAGAGGAGAGAGAGAGAGAGAGAGAGAGAGAGAGAGAGAGAGAGATGTTATGTGCGGTCGGGCCTTTTGATACGGCCCCGCCGTAGTATAGCGCGAACCGTTAGATTTTAATATAATGGCAGAGCGTTACAGTATATTCGTGCTCGGTGTTCAAGTGTTCGGAATACTCATTGTTTGATGTTCAGTGTTGCTCAGAGAGTATAGACAGACCGTTGAATTAAAATTCAAAAGTCCGCACTGATGATACAGTGAGGTTGTACTCAAAGGTCCGTCATATCATAGCATTACTATATATACATACATACATTTAAAAACTAGGTCTTGCCGAAACTTTTGTGCAAATTTAACTTTATATTGACTTGTTAGCGGCGCTACAGATATTGTCTTGTTTATTAAACATCGTTTTGTCCACACAAATAGATGGTTATTATTGTAGGTCAAATGGAGGAAGACTAGATTTGTACTAACAGAAGAATCGGTAAAATTGACACATTATTTATAGTTGTCATTTAAATAACAAATACAAAACTTTTTTCAACTACAAACTAGTTGGACACCCGTGCGATGCACGGCGTTTGATTATAAAATATATTAATAAATATATATTATTTTTTAAAATTATATAATTTTAATTATAACTTTATTTGTTAAACTAATCTTAATTAAAATGTTGAACATGAATAAAATAATTACACAGTAGATTTATCATAAATTATCATTAATCTTTTAATTTATATTAGAGATATAAAATGATTATCTTGTATGAACACATGCTAATACAAATATAAGATTTAGTGAACTGTTTAGTAAACATAATTGATTATGCAATATAAGTAATTTTCTTCATCTTAATTTGTTTACATAAGGAAGGATATAGTGCCGTGAAGTTTTCATTACGAAAGGTTTTAAAAAATAATTTTATTGGACAATCCATAATAGTCATCTTATGAGTTTATTAAATAGATGTTTTCTTTATATTTTTAAAATTTTTTAAAAATATTATAAATATATAACTCAATATACATTAATTAGAATCAACAACTCATGAATCGCACGGGTCATGTGAGCAGCGAGCAACGGAGGATCATGAGGTTGTTCTGATTCAACATCTGAGATTCACTGTTCTCAGTGCTAGGATGATGAGGATGATGAGGTTGTTCTGATTTTACCTATGTGTGAATGAAATCAATACACATCTGAAAACAGATCTTACACTCTGCTTTCAGCCATGTATCAGTTTATAAAATCTGAATTTCCAATGTCCATCAGTTTAAATTAATCTGAAAACAAATCTTATACTCTTTGCTTTCAGGAGCTCTGTTCATAAGAATTTTGTTTTCTATGTAGTGTAACGCTAAATTAAGAGCAAAAAAAAATACGAAACCCACAATATACAAACTATATATATATTAGGAACATAGCACATTAAATTTTTGAACGCTATATAGGGTTCAGATTAATTTGAATGCTGATTAATCATGTGCATTTATTTGAATCAGTTTTATTATATCTTGTAGAAGAATAAGACAATTTATGTATTGGATGTCCAAATTGTTTTGGTAATTCAATAGGTACATTTCTCAACATTCTGGGAATGTTTGCTATTCCCAATCATCATACACAATAAAAAGCTATCTGGAAATATTTCCTAGATGATCATCTGGAAATTAGTGCCTTTTCAGTATATTGAATTCCAACCCTATCTTTTCATACTTTTACTCCTTAGTTTGGTCATGTATGTTATCAGTTAGAAAAAGAATTACAAATGGTAGACATGGATGGTCTGTAATGCCATGGCTATCAACATGTTGTAGGGAATTACAGCACTAATTAATAGGTCAGATTTTAGCACTAATTACACATTCATTAAACTGTTATTCCATAAACGTAAATATCAGGCTGATGAAATTGCAGGCTGATGGTTGTACTCTTTACATCTATATCCTCTTTCTAATCTGTCATTCTGAACTTGAGAAATGGAAAAGATAAAGAAATCAGAGGATTTCTGTGGTTCTTCCTGCGAAGTTTTCTTCCTTGCAGAAATTTCAGAGGAAAAAGCTTGCAGGAGCAGGGGGAGAGGTAAGAGAGAAGAACAGGATAAACAGAGTAAAAGTCAGCTTTTGTTTTTTTTGTTTTTTCAAACTTTTGGCCTCCTTGGGTCTGGCCTACGCACCCTTCTGCACTTATTCTTAGGGTGAGGGGGCTCCCGGAACAATATCTTCAGTTCAGGACACCATAACACAGTCTACAATATCTTCTGTTGAGGACACCATAACACATTCTAGATTTCTATGACCTCATAATCCTAATCTACACAGAGATCTAACCTTAAAAAACTCATGACATAAAAAATGAAGGGGTTCATTCTTAAAACTCATAACATAAAAAAAATAAGTGCAGTGAAAACATGTTAATTTTTTTTTCTGTTAGATAATTGTATGAACAATGTCAATTAACACATCACCGGGAATTTAGTCAAAGGCCAGCTTGCTATGAGATTTTTTTTTTAATTTATGGGCTCATGATTTTTATCAGAATTCAGCCATCTATATTTATCATCATATCCAACATTCATTTTCTCTTTGTTTGAACCAAGGGTAGACTATAGAGTATGAGAAATTCTGATAACGTGAAACTAACTACAACTAATTACTTTTCAAAAAATCTATAAGGGTGCAGATAGAATCTTATAATGCTTGAGGAATGCAAGAATTCTATACAGCTATGGATCACCTGTATTTACTGCTGGGCCTGTCTTTGTATATGCCTACTTACAGTTTTTTGGCTGAAGAATGGATGAGAACTCTATAAGCTCCAGACCACCTGCGTGAAAGAAAACTGCAAGACTGAATTGAGTTTGCATAATCATCACTACCATTTACATTTGAAAATAAGCTCAATCATATTCAGATAAGCAGACCAAAATCATCACTACCATATATACTGCCTCAAGGTAAACTACCTACCTTCTTCTTTAAAAGTTTATGTATAGTAAAATGGGTACTATGGCTTATAGTATTAACTAAGGTCACCAACAATGTTAGGACATGTACATTAAAATTAACTAAATATTAGTATCATGTAATGATAAAAGAACAGAATGTTTGCAAAGCCATGTTAATTTGGTACCCATTTGTGGCTTTCTTTCTATGTTACCAAACACCTGCGAGTGTAAATTATATCATACTCGATAGCTTTTGTTTGTTTCCTCTCGCAACATTTTAGATTAATTTATATGAATTATATGCGGCTTTCATACAATGACAGATCATAAGGCTATCGGCTGGCACACAAAATTTTCCAGAATCTATTATCTGTAATGTCCATGGTGTCAACCACAGATTTATTGAAATTGGGAAAATGAAGGAAATTCAACAAAAAAATGGAGCCCAAGTTTTCAAGAAGGGTGCTTATTACATTGGAAAGATGGTGTGGAATAAAGGATACACTGAGCTTCTTTAGGTACTTGCAGAATACCAAAATCAACTCTCTAGCATTGAAGTGGATTTGTATGGAAATGGGGAGAATTCTGATGAGGTTCAACAGACAGCCAAAAAATTGATGTTGACAGTGAGAGTTTTTCCCTGGGAGGGACCATACTGATTAATGTCATAAGTTAAATAATCTTTATGGAATTACAACTCCATATGCACATTAAAACCGTAAAGCATAAAACTGAAATCTAATTTTCTGTTAATCTGATAAGCATAAGACTTTCAGGTTCTCTACTCTCTGAAATCAAATTATTTCCTTTATTTCATGACTTTATTTCATGAGTAAGTTACCTTATTCATTTGGGTTATATTCACTCTTTTCTCTTGATTCTTCTAATGGTCTAGAGAAAAAAAATAAATAAGGCTGCTTCTTTTATTGATTGAGGAATGCAAGAATTCTATACAGTTTATGGATCACCTGTAGAAACTGGGTTGGCCCTGTCTTTATATTATTATATCTTACGGATTAGATTTTCATATATTTGTACGCTTTTCCCACTATTTTGTAAACTTTTGATAATGTATGAAACTAAGGTGTATAAGCTCCAAATAGCTAAAATTCATAATCTCCAAAGATCTGAATAGAGTACTCTAAGAAAAAAATGAAAATCTAAAAGCTCATACATGCAATCGCATTATAAAAAATTCTATATGCCTACTTACAGTTTTTTGGCTGAAGAATGGATGAGAACTCTATAAGCTCCAAACCACCTGCTTGAAAGAAAAAAAAAAAGACTGAATTGAGTTTGTTACATCATCTCTACCATTTACAATCTTATTAAAACTAATAACATAGAAGAAATAGATTTTGAACTGGATTTGCATTAAATCTCATTGTACACTGCACAACATTACTCAAATAGAAAAGAAAGATTTAAAAGATGTACCTCCTTGCGAATGTTTTAGAAGTAATCCTCCACCAAATTAAACTCCTTGATCTGCTCTGTACGCCTGAAAAAGCAAAGGACTTTAGAAATTAACCTTTGAACGAACAAACATTGCCATCAGAAAATTTACAGAAACAAAAGTGAAAGCAGGAGAAAATGTGGGTTATCAGCTGGAATAACAATCCAGATGGGAAGCCCCAGCAAAAATAGGTAAAAGTGTAGTGCTATTTCCTTCATATATCACCCTCTTTATACGCATTTGACATAGCATGGAACTGCCCTTGCCCCTTTTCCCTTTCCTTTAAACATTCTACATTTATGTGCTCATATATGTTGTTGTGTGCAGGTCATGTGCTTTGCCAAAAATGGAAAAAGATAAGAAAGTTAAAATATGAGTGAGTGAGATCGAAAGTTAAAAAAGAGAAGAAAGTTAAAATAGAGAGAGAGCAAACAACCATACAAATTATTGAGGGAGGCAGAGTTATATTCTCCTTCCCAAGTGCCCAAAAAGCCACCCTCTGTCTGATTTCCTCACCAATTACATTAGTGTGAAGTGGTTCTTTTCAGACATTGGAAAGGAATTTAAAAGAAACAGCGAAGATTGCCATTAAAAGCTTACAATGGTATATATGATCAGATTGTTGGAATTCTATTTTTTGATGGAAAAAATTTAAAGGGGCCCTTACTATGAATGTGGATGCTTATACTACTGCTAGGTTTTATTTTATTACATAACACCTATAAGTTATGTTGTCACTGCAGATAATTGAAGTATGCCTCATCTCTCTATGATATATAAAAGAGATAGACAAAAGTTTAATTAGTGTCAAATTTGAAACTATATAATCTATACTATAAAACTGTTAAGCTATAATCTTTTGGATAATATATTGAAAACTCATGACATAAAAAAATCAAATGGGCAGAACATCTATACTATGTAATTCCTTACAACAGTGCTATGTTTTGTTTCCTAAGTTAACAAAATTTGCTTAAACTGGGAAAAGGGAAGCTACTCACAGTAATGTGAAAGATACATATTAAAAGTATTGTTCAGAACTCAAAAACAGGATGTGAAAGAGACTAATGTGGGGTTCACCATATAGATTTTTTGGGAGATTCTTTGTCATTCCTTTTTTTTGAAAGATAGAGAGGTGTATCAATCATTATCTAATAGCTTTGCATTCCAATGGAATTTTCTGTTTAAATCTTGTGCTACTCCAAGCTTTGAGTCTCACTTTCAGATCAGTGGGCCTGGTGAATGTCCAATTGAATGGGTAGTACTTGAAGTACCCCAAGAGTTTATATGACCTCCATGCATCAGTTACATTAGAAATCCTGGAGTTTTCCCCTCTTTAATTATGCTTTCTGTCATGCCTTTGTATGGTTGGGGATGGGGTAGCTATGGCAACCTGGGTTTGGGTGACAGATATGATCTCTTAGTGCCAGAAAAAAATCTCTAAGGTTCATGTATGTCAGTAAAATCAAAATCACCCTTTGAACATATTTGTTTAAATCATTCATTTGTTCTCATATGTGCATGTGTTTATCCATTTAGCTTGCAATTTTATTACTAAGTTCTTATACTATTTGAAATTGAGACAGAGACAAAATTACCCAAAAATGTTGTTCATAAGATTGTTCGAACTGATTCAAGGGATCCTTTTGGAAGACTGCATGCTTATTTCCCTACAACATTGCTATGTTTCCTAAGTTAACAAAAATTGTTAACAACAGACAGAAATCTGCTTGATCAAGTCACCTCCCCACTATATGATGTTATTGAGCTTGAATGTTTTCTTTCCTACTGGATGGGGGGCTGATATTATCATTATATCTTAGAGTGATTTGAAGGGGAGAGGGAAAGGTTATTGCCACATTATTATCATTTCATTGATTTAGTGAAATCACAATGTATACTTGTATTGGCATCACAGTGGGAGGAAAAAAGAGATAAATAAGAACATATACAATAAGAAACTTATGAAGACATTTAACAGTAACACATTCTCATTGAAAATCCATTAAACATCAAATCTTAAGAAAAGAACATTAAGTTAAAAGGGGAATACAAAATGACAATTATATAGTATAGTAACCTTTTGTTATCATTTTTTTCTGATCTTTCTTACTCATTATTTTATTTTGGGAATGAGAAGTTCCCTAGAACAGTGGTATGTTTCCTAAGTTTACAAAAATTGTTAACAACAGTGCTATGGTAATTGATTAAAACTACAAAAAAACTATCCCAAAATTTCGGCATTAACAGAATTGCAAATGTACCTTTGTCCACACACTACCGAAGGCAAGATCCAGTCGTCCCCTCCTCTTTGACTTTTAAATTTCAATGCAACAGATGAGTCTATAAAACAGATGGAGTAAAATTTGTCCTTTAAACACTCATAACCTAAAAATGGGGACATGCACATAATAGAATTCTAAAAATGCATAGACTAAATGAAGAACGAACAAAACAAATTAATGGGAAGAAACTTTTACTTGCCCCCTTTTTAAAATTCTCAAAAAAAGTAATAGCATCTTTAACATGCACTTTATACACTGCATAATCTGAACATCTTCTAATGTGGGGTTCACAATATAGATTTTTTGGGAGATTCTTTGTCATTCCTGTTGATGGCTTGTCACCAACAGCAACATTTGGTTGTGTAAGAGAGCTAACCTAAACTCAGAAACTTCTAATCTCAGTTCAAAATGCTGAGGAATGATGAGTGAGAAACCTCAAGGGGGGGGGGGGGGTCTAAAAGCACCACCACCACTGCAATTAAAAGATGGGGGGGTCTGTCACCCTCCCCTGTTCCTGATAAACAAAATGTTTGGCCTTTCCTCCTTCTCTATCCACATTGCTACACTTCTGTTCAAGTGAAACCCTGACTCGGTATCACTGAGCATAGGAACTTCCTGGCCAGCCATCTTTCCCCACTCTCCCATGCAATCAATATACTTCACTTAACTCACAGAACAGAGTGTATGTTAAATCCTTTCCCATGTTTTTTGAAAAAAGTATCAAACAAAATTTCAGATTCCAACGCGTCACTCCACCATTCTACCTAACCATTTAAAAAACACATCATTAACAATCTGTAAAGAAAAAAAGTGTCCTAGGAAAGTACATAGATAGCCATTAAAACCTTACAAAGTTTCTAAAATCATGCACCCAGAATTTTATAATCCTGACAGCAGTGCTATGTTATGTTTCGTAAGTGAACAATTTTGTTAACAACGGTGCTATGGTAATTCACTGTTTGAGAGAGACATGAAGTTGCCTTTTACAACATGAAAAAAGCAGTTGCACCAAAGATCCTTAGTATTGAGGAACATCTCTTATTGATGTGACAGTAAAATGCAAATCCTACCTGGAGATGGTTGTCCAAATCTCATAAATGGTTGACAATTTTGAGACTCTAAAAAAATTCTGCTTTTGGCTGGTGAACAATGGATTCAACATCAACATTTGGCAAAATCACTGGATCCCTGGTCAGATAGCCCCCTAAAACCTAAGCCTAATTTATCTGATGAATTACCTTGCAAAGTTGCTGATCTTATTTTCTATCACCAATGGAAATTTGATATCATTCATCAGATTCGAAGGCCCAATTGCTTCTCTAATATGCAACATCAGACTCCCTCAGATTCCCAATAATGCTCAGGACTTACTAATTTGTAACATTGCTCATGATGGATAGCTAATTGTTAAGTCTGCTTATAAATTCCTTTTTGATAGTCAACGTTAATCCCTAAGAACACCATTAGTAATTTATGAAAACTTGTCTAATCCGTAAAGTCTGCTTAAAATTCATAATCTCCAAAGATAAGTCATAAGAACACCATTAGTAATTTATGAACACTTGTCTAATCCGTAAAAACACCATTAGTAATTTGCTCAGAATGCAAAGATCTGAACAAACAAAGGAGGGTGATATTGAGTTTTAGTCTGTATAAGCTCCAAATAACTAAAATTCATAATCTCCAAAGATCTGAATAGAGTACTCTAAGAAAAAAATGAAAATCTAAAAGCTCATACATGCAATCGCATTATAAAATATTGTATATGCCTACTTACAGTTTTTTGGCTGAAGAATGGATGAGAACTGTATAAGCTCCAGACCACCTGCTTGAAAGAAAAAAAAAAGACTGAATTGAGTTTGCACAATCATCACTACCATTTACATTTGAAAATAAGCTAAATCATATTCAGATTAGTCCAAACTAAAAAAATGGAAAACAACATGCTAAGATTTAAAATGGAGACCAGGTTGTAAAAGTTATGACCAAAAGTTTTTAAAAAATAAAGACAGATACATTTTGTATGGGATATGCAAAGATAGAGAACTGGATCGACAGACATTGGTAAAATATGTTTTTTCTAGTTATTAGCCTAGAGGATATAAGAGATCAGGTTGGCATGCTGTTTGAGAGAGATATTAGGTGGTAGTTCCCAGTTAACTGGATTTGCATTATAACCAACATATTATAATAACCATGGCAATCTCAAAGGATTATGTGATCTGGGAAGAGACCAAAAGGAAGAAGGTGACAGATTTCTGGTTCTATCACTGCACTGAGCAAAAGACAATGTTCCTTTTTGTTTGGAATTGTAAGTGTCATCTCTAGTTGCTGATGCATGTGCCCTGAGGGACAGAGGAGGTTGGACACCTGCATTCAGAAGACACCTCGACAGAGAGGAGATTGAGCAGCTGGGAGTCTGCTGAGTGCTGACAGTGTTACAAAATCATATTCGATATGCGAATCATTTCTGCGGCTCATTTGGTTTGAAGGTGCAGCTATTCAATCTTTGTTCCCCATTAGGGCCATTTCTGGAAGTGGAAGATGGCAAGGATGTGTTTTTAAATAGATCCATTCTGTGTTTTTAATACAATGAAAAGAGTATTTTGTTAAGAAAAAAATAGAAAGATCTCTATCTTTGGCGCTCCAGTATAATGTACACCGCAGCCATATAAAGATCTCTATCTCTTATTGATCTCTGGATTTTATATTGTGTGCTGGATAATGTGCTTGAAAATAAGTTCTATAAGTAGCATAATTATAAATCAGGGGAAATGATGAATCAACACCACCACCATCATGCATCAAATCTCCTAAAAAACTATGACTTTTCTCCTAAGAATCTAACTAAATGGCTTCTAAAATAAAGCAGACAAAACACAGAGTGGAAGATGGCAAGGATTTGAATACATTTTAAAAACACAGGAATTCTGAAATTTGTTGTGTTGTTTCTTATTTTGTTTTATGTAAGTATTACCTAAAAATTCAGCTTTCAGTTGAAGGTATCTGTTTCTTCTTGTCCATCCACTAATCTTGATGGATATTTAGCTTTTGTAGATGTGCAGAATAGGACTCATGCGCTATATGAAGCAAAAAAAAAAAAAAAAAAAACAGAGAACTTTAATAAGACTAACTTTTTATATCTTCAAATAAGCAAGATAGAAGAGATGCTCATAAAAAAGAAAAATCGCTTCTGGTGGTGATGCATTCACCTTACTGATGTGCCTATTCCTTAGACAATGATTTTACATCGTTAATTGCTGGCTAATGCTTTCTCTTTGTAGTTTTATTTTGGTTTTACATCCTCAGCTTTTGAAACAAAAATTATTTTAAAATCATAACATCTGAACTTTTAAAACCAAAAATATGTTTTTTTGACAGGAAAGCTCCAACCTTGAGATTAATGTCATAAGTTAAATAATCATTTATGAATTACAACTCCATATGCACATTAAAACTGTAAAACATAAAACTGAAATCTAATTTTCTGTTAATCTGATAAGCCTAATACTTTCAGGTTCTCTACTCTCTGAAATCAAATTATTTCATTGACAGCCCCCGATAATACATAAAAAGTTCAGAAAGCCATGCCATTTTCGGGAGATTTGACTATCCTTTTATCTTCTATCAACAGGCAGAAGATGAGGATTTCAGAAAGACTAATTCACTTGAATATCTAATAATATATATAGTTGCACAGGGGGACTATATAACTTATGATCACAGTAACATCTTCTAACATCTATAAACAATGAAAAGAGTATTTTGTTAAGAAAAAAATAGAAAGATCTCTATCTTTGGCGCTCCAGTATAATGTACACCGCAGCCATATAAAGATCTCTATCTCTTATTGATCTCTGGATTTTATACTGTGTGCTGGATAATGTGCTTGAAAATAAGTTCTATAAGTAGCATAATTATAATCAGGGGAAAGGATGAATCAACACCACCACCATCATGCACCAAATCTCCTCAAAAACTATGACTTTTCTCCTAAGAATCTAACTAAATGGCTTCTAAAATAAAGCAGACAAAACACAGAGTGGAAGATGGCAAGGATTTGAATACATTTTAAAACACAGGAATTCTGAAATTTGTTGTGTTGTTTCTTATTTTGTTTTATGTAAGTATTACCTAAAAATTCAGCTTTCAGTTGAAGGTATCTGTTTCTTCTTGTCCATCCACTAATCTTGATGGATATTTAGCTTTTGTAGATGTGCAGAATAGGACTCATGCACTATATGAAGCAAAAAAAAAAAAAAACAGAGAACTTTAATAAGACTAACTCTTTTTATATCTTCAAATAAGCAAGATAGAAGAGATGCTCATAAAAAAGAAAAATCGCTTCTGGTGGTGATGCATTCACCTTACTGATGTGCCTATTCCTTAGACAATGATTTTACATCGTTAATTGCTGGCTAATGCTTTCTCTTTGTAGTTTTATTGGTTTTACATCCTCAGCTTTTGAAACAAAAATTATTTTAAAATCATAACATCTGAACTTTTAAAACCAAAAATATGTTTTTTTGACAGGAAAGCTCCAACCTTGAGATTAATGTCATAAGTTAAATAATCATTTATGGAATTACAACTCCATATGCACATTAAAACTGTAAAGCATAAAACTGAAATCTAATTTTCTGTTAATCTGATAAGCCTAATACTTTCAGGTTCTCTACTCTCTGAAATCAAATTATTTCATTGACAGCCCCCGATAATACATAAAAAGTTCAGAAAGCCATGCCATTTTCGGGAGATTTGACTATCCTTTTATCTTCTATCAACAGGCAGAAGATGAAGATTTCAGAAAGACTAATTCACTTGAATATCTAATAATATATATAGTTGCACAGGGGGACTATATAACTATATGATCACAGTAACATCTTCTAACAAATCTATAAACAATGAAAAGAGTATTTTGTTAAGAAAAAAATAGAAAGATCTCTATCTTTGGCGCTTCAGTATAATGTACACCGCAGCCATATAAAGATCTCTATCTCTTATTGATCTCTGGATTTTATACTGTGTGCTGGATAATGTGCTTGAAAATAAGTTCTATAAGTAGCATAATTATAAATCAGGGGAAAGGATGAATCAACACCACCACCATCATGCACCAAATCTCCTCAAAAACTATGACTTTTCTCCTAAGAATCTAACTAAATGGCTTCTAAAATAAAGCAGACAAAACACAGAGTGGAAGATGGCAAGGATTTGAATACATTTTAAAAACACAGGAATTCTGAAATTTGTTGTGTTGTTTCTTATTTTGTTTTATGTAAGTATTACCTAAAAATTCAGCTTTCAGTTGAAGGTATCTGTTTCTTCTTGTCCATCCACTAATCTTGATGGATATTTAGCTTTTGTAGATGTGCAGAATAGGACTCATGCACTATATGAAGCAAAAAAAAAAAAAAAAGAGAACTTTAATAAGACTAACTTTTTATATCTTCAAATAAGCAAGATAGAAGAGATGCTCATAAAAAAGAAAAATTGCTTCTGGTGGTGATGCATTCACCTTACTGATGTGCCTATTCCTTAGACAATGATTTTACATCGTTAATTGCTGGCTAATGCTTCTCTTTGTAGTTTTATTTTGGTTTTACATCCTCAGCTTTTGAAACAAAATTATTTTAAAATCATAACATCTGAACTTTTAAAACCAAAAATATGTTTTTTTGACAGGAAAGCTCCAACCTGAGATTAATGTCATAAGTTAAATAATCATTTATGGAATTACAACTCCATATGCACATTAAAACTGTAAAACATAAAACTGAAATCTAATTTTCTGTTAATCTGATAAGCCTAATACTTTCAGGTTCTCTACTCTCTGAAATCAAATTATTTCATTGACAGCCCCCGATAATACATAAAAAGTTCAGAAAGCCATGCCATTTTCGGGAGATTTGACTATCCTTTTATCTTCTATCAACAGGCAGAAGATGAGGATTTCAGAAAGACTAATTCACTTGAATATCTAATAATATATATAGTTGCACAGGGGGACTATATAACTTATATGATCACAGTAACATCTTCTAACAAATCTATAAACAATGAAAAGAGTATTTTGTTAAGAAAAAAATAGAAAGATCTCTATCTTTGGCGCTCCAGTATAATGTACACCGCAGCCATATAAAGATCTCTATCTCTTATTGATCTCTGGATTTTATACTGTGTGCTGGATAATGTGCTTGAAAATAAGTTCTATAGTAGCATAATTATAAATCAGGGGAAAGGATGAATCAACACCACCACCATCATCATGCACCAAATCTCCTCAAAAACTATGACTTTTCTCCTAAGAATCTAACTAAATGGCTTCTAAAATAAAGCAGACAAAACACAGAGTGGAAGATGGCAAGGATTTGAATACATTTTAAAAACACAGGAATTCTGAATTTGTTGTGTTGTTTCTTATTTTGTTTTATGTAAGTATTACCTAAAAATTCAGCTTTCAGTTGAAGTATCTGTTTCTTCTTGTCCATCCACTAATCTTGATGGATATTTAGCTTTTGTAGATGTGCAGAATAGGACTCATGCACTATATGAAGCAAAAAAAAAAAAAACATAGAACTTTAATAAGACTAACTTTTTATATCTTCAAATAAGCAAGATAGAAGAGATGCTCATAAAAAAGAAAAATCACTTATGGTGGTGATGCATTCACCTTACTGATGTGCCTATTCCTTAGACAATGATTTTACATCGTTAATTGCTGGCTAATGCTTTCTCTTTGTAGTTTTATTTTGGTTTTACATCCTCAGCTTTTGAAACAAAAATTATTTTAAAATCATAACATCTGAACTTTTAAAACCAAAAATATGTTTTTCTGACAGGAAAGCTCCAACCTTGAGATTAATGTCATAAGTTAAATAATCATTTATGGAATTACAACTCCATATGCACATTAAAACCGTAAAGCATAAAACTGAAATCTAATTTTCTGTTAATCTGATAAGCATAAGACTTTCAGGTTCTCTACTCTCTGAAATCAAATTATTTCATTGACAACCCCCGATAATACATAAAAAGTTCAAAAAGCCATGCCATTTTCGGGAGATTTGACTATCCTTCTATCTTCTATCAACAGGCAGAAGATGAGGATTTCAGAAAGACTAATTAACTTGAATATCTAATAATATATATAGTTGCACAGGGAGACTATATAACTTATATGATCACAGTAACATCTTGTGTGTCGGTGTGTGTCTTTCTTGTGTGCAGAAATTTTAGCATTAAAAGAGTTGCAAACTGTGCTTTAAAAACTGTGTTTTGAAAAAATAGATTTTTGTGAGACTCTCCTACCGTTGGGAAGGTAAGCGACGGAAGCGTACAGCTACGGCACAAAGGGCGCGTGTAATGCCTTGCAGCAGCAGCAGCAGTGCCGCGGCGAACGGAAAACCCAGGAGCCACAGTCGCACACAAATGTTGGTTTGGATTCTGGAAAACACAAACGACAAAACACAAATGACAAAACATAAAGGTAGTAGAAGAAGAACAAAAGAAAGGGAAAAAATAGTAGAACAAAAGATGGGGTTGTTCTTGGTTAATGGAGTGGTGGTAGAGTAAAGGGGAAGGCGCAGAGAAGGAAGTGGTGCCGGACTAAAAGAACGAAGGACTACGGGGGCGATGTTGGCCGAGGCTCGCCAGACAGAAGGTTCGACAGGGAGTATGAAAAATACCTGGAAGAGCAGAAGCAGGTTCGACAGGGAGCAGAAGCAGGTTCGACAGGTGCGCACGGCGAGGAAGAGGTCTAGATCGAGGCGCTTCGGCGATGGAGATGGGGTTTCCCTCGTGAGGAAGCAAAAGCAGAACTGAAGAGCCCGTGCGATGCAGTGATCCGCAAGAGCCATGTTAATTTCACGAAAGTGGAAGGCGAAGGATCGCGGCCCTTCAGTTCTTCTCTCCGGGAAGTGAAAGGGCAGCAGATGGAGAAATGGAGGAGAGAGAGACAGAGAAAGGGGAGGAAGGCCGCTTCGCACTGCTTCGGGGAGGAGGCCGCTTCGGTGAGGAGGCTGGAACGACTGCCACCTGGTCTGATACCAGTTTAGGCGGGAACAGGGAACTCTGTTATAATATTATAATATAGATGATCAAAACATCGTAGCAAAGACAACTGACGATTAATGTCTCTGATGTTTCTTTGATGAAGTGGTCGGCCTCTTTAATGCCCAACAAAGAGGATCCACCTACCTAGATGGATTGTGGTCTGTCTGATATGACTCAAAATCCAAGTGCGATCCAACACAACAAGGCAGGTTGACCCACGATGAAGTGGTCAACCTCTTTAAGGCCTAGCAAGGAGGTGGCTTGACCAAATCCTCTATGGTTAGCTTGAGAGAATTGGTAACTCATCTCATATCCAAAGGATAGGTGGTGGGTTCGATTCTTCCCATTCATGTGGGAGGGGGATTACCTGGTGCCTCTCATAATATACTCCTCCCCACCCGGGGTTTATCATGTAGCGGAAAAAGTGTAATACGTGTAAAATATCATGGCTATGGCAGGGCTTGAACCCTTGACCTCCTGGTGTTGAACACTGAGCTCTAAGCCACTACGTTGAGTTACTCGTATCAAAAAAAAAATAAAAAAAAATAGCTTGACCTGACCTAGCTTCAAGTGCGATCCAAGTTCAACAGGGCACGTTGGGTCGCGATAAAGTAGTTAGCCTCTTTAAGGCCCAACAAGAGGGTAGACTTGACCTGACCTAAATCTAAGTGCAATTTAGGTCTAACAAGACAAGTTATCTCGCGATGAAGTGGTCAGTCCAAACGTGCCCAACAAGGCAAGTTGGCTCATCCCGAAGTTGCGAACCAGGCTTGATAGAGCAACACGATGCAACCTGGCCCAATTTAACAATAGTGGTTATCATGGCTTTAATGACGAGCAAATCAAAGCAATGATACGCATAGGGGTGAACATGATCCGGTTTGATTCGGTTCAATTCACCTTATTTTTTAGATTGAATCGAAATTAGGTTCAAACCGAATCGATCGATTCGGTTTGGTTCGGTTTGAACCGAAAAAAAAAAAAAACACATCTAAAGGTCAGACGGTGGACTGAGTATCAAACTCAGACCACCTCAGGCCATTGGAAGGCGCTAGTCCACTGGGCTATGCGTTCCTTTCTAATATATATTAATTATTAAATATATTTAATATGGATTCGGTTCATTCGATTTTCCAACAGAAAATTGAACTGAACCATGGGACCTCTCAACTCGAATCGAACCGAACTGATTTGGCCGGTTTGATTCAATTTTTCAGATTAGATCATATTATGAACAGTCTTACGTACGCGTGCAACTCAAGCGATGACCTGTGATAATATTGAGATAACGACACTTGAAGTAAAGTGAATCGCACATTGCCAGAGCCTTTCGCAAGCCTCGGATAACAGTTCACATAACTACTACGGACATTTATACGTCGCACTCCAGAGGAAAGTGACACTTATCTTCAACGACATTTGGGCAAGAGATGTCTCTTCTCTCCTCTCCGTTCACCCTATAAAAGGAGGGCTACCGCTATAGTTAAAAAAAACTAGACAAAACCATAGGGACTTCTTACCTCTCACTCTTTTTATTCCACACTTATATCTATTTCCACAAGTCCCTTGCTTCTCTTTAAAGCTAATTCTCAACTTAAACATAAGAGGGTCAACTTTGATAATACCATCTCAAGACCTACTTCCTTGCATGCCAGTCTTAGTGTTGATTCTACATGGACAAACTTTGTTCCCATCCTCCAATCATTTGTCCAAGCTCACAATCTCAAACGTCTATTGGACTTTCTCTAAGTCTCTGCAGGTTTTGGTACCAACCTAATCTCTACCACAATTTGATCTAACAACATTATTTTTTTACATAATTACGTGACCTCACACGTAATAATATCATATTATTAAAAAGCCAAACTATTTATTACGACAGATTTATTCGATTATTTCATATTTTTGTCTTGAAATTTTAAATTCCGTTCGCAATTATTATATCAGCCTCCTCCCGTGCACCCTTTCCCCACCCCCGCCCATCGTCATCATCGCCAACAAAAAAAAGAGGGGAAAAAACAAGGAAAAAAAAAAAAAAACTCCTCCTTCCTGCCCGCTCCCTCTTCCTCCTCCTCCACTCAACAAGAAGGCATCCCCCACCAAAGAGAGGAAGGAGGTGGTGGTCACTGGTCGGCAAGGGAGGAAGAGAGAGAGAGAGGGAGAGAGAGAGAGAGAGAGGGGGGAAGGCCAGCGCCAGCCTCGGTGGTCGCGCGGCGTCGCCATTTCCCGAGAACCGGGGGGCGGGGGTGTTGAGCCCGCTCGAGATCTGTTCCCGCTTTCCCGAGGGCGCGGCGTTGGAAGCCGGGCTCCCGCATCGTTTCCCAAATCCCACCCCCTCTCCCGTCTCGCTTCCAAATCTGGTGGGCAGGCCATCTACTGCCCCCCCCGGATCCGGCAATCCGGCCGCCTCCGCGGCGGCGGCGTTGCAATCTCACCTGTCCTTGCATCCCCCTGGTGCCTCGATCGGAGTCTGGATCGGGGTTTCTTTCTAGCTTGGATGTTCTGCTCCGTCTGCGATTTCTCCCCCACGTCGCGTGAGTGGTGGCCTTGTTTCGTTTTGTTTTTTTCATTCTTGGGAGGGGGGTTGTTTGCCATTTCCTGGATCTATATTTTTTTGTTGGTTTTGTGGATTTCTTGTTTTTGACTTTTTTGGGGGCGGAATCTGCTGATGCAGCGGTCGTTCCTATAAAATCGGTAAAAATTGGCGCCGCAACGCCGATCCCAGCGCCACATGGGTGGCCAGGTGCAGCAAAGCAACGCCGCGGCGGCGGCGGCTGCCCTGTATGACCCCCACGCGGCGGGGATGGGCCCGGTGGGGGACGCCGGGGATGCGGTGATGGCTCGGTGGCTCCAGTCTGCGGGGCTACAGCATCTCGCTTCTCCGTTGGCATCGGCGGATAATCGGTTCCTCCCCAACATTGTGACTCAGGTATGCTCGAATGTTTGATGGGATTAACTTCTCCCCATGGAACCAATTTCGTTTTTCTAGCAACGCGGTGATGCTTCTTCATTGCTTCAGATTGGGGTTTTTCTCCGACAACAATTAGTTGTATGCTTTATTTTTTGTATGCACAAATTTTTACTTATTTCCATTTGTTTGTATTGTGCAAGAGTGACCATTCTGATGCATCGTGAGCTTGATGTTTCTAGTAGTCACTGTGCACTTGTAGCATCGTCAGACTTCATATTTTTATGTCTTACTATGCTTTTGCCATGATTCGTCCAAAGGTTGTTTCAAGTATCTCTCGGGACTTTGTGGAGTTAGTATCTTTCGTCGCGTCATGCCATGCATTTGTGTATTTATGCTTTAACCATCACACGTCAGCTTCTTTTTGTTGATCATGGCATCTAAGATTATGAGAGGAGATCGGTACTTCATGTGGTATTTTGCTTCGTATTTAAACTGTTTCTTTTGCCATACAGGGCTATGGAGGACAGACTGCTGAGGAAAAACAGATGCTTTTGAAACTTTTGAGGAACCTAAATTTTAATGGTGAGTCCGGCCCAGAACCATACACGCCAACTTCACAGAGTTTTGGAGGAGCAGGCACTATCAGTAGCTTCTGTTCACCTGAATTGAGGGGTGATTTTGGCGCTGGACTTCTGGATCTCCATGCCATGGATGATACAGAGCTTCTTTCAGAGGTACTCTTCATTCTATCATGTGTCATGTATCAGGATCCCCAACTTACCACATTATTCTCTCTTAATGAAATTCTGATTGTAGTGAAATTCTTATTGCAAATTTTCAACTTGGATTTAATTAAGAGCCATCTCCATTTCAGATATCATGTTCTGTTGGTAGGAAATATCTGGTCTAAGTCATGTGATGGAATACCTCACAATTACCTACATCCACACACAGGACATTTATTTTGCATTATTGATCTCACGTTCAGTGGGCTTGCAAACAAAAATTGCCCTGATATACATGTGCTTTGTTTGTTAAACAGATACCCTTTGTTTGCAAATCTATTATATGCTCCTTCCGGTTGTGAAATTTGTCTGACTAGCTTTATTTTGAGAAGAAAAGAGGAGGAAGAATGAATGTTATTCACAATGTGACAACATGACATTCAAATACACGTGCTTATTTTTCTAAAATCAACTTTCTGTTGGAAAACCAAAGTGACTAACTAAAGCCAATTTTCATCTCGGTTAAAACCAAAATAAGTGTCATGCTGTTTCACAAGCTTAGATAAACAATGTGCTGTGGAAAGAGGCTTGGAGCATCTACATTCAGGAGAGTTGTGGCTTCCCTTGGTTTGCATTATCTTTCTATCATATGATACGTACACTTTTAAGATGCATATTGTATAGGTTTTCTGTATTTTCCCCCGGTTTTGTTAAAAAAATTTCTTCTCTTGTGTTGTTTTTGGCAGCATGTTATGTCAGAACCTTTCGAACCGTCTCCATTTATGCCTGGTGGAAGCTTTGATGATGATTTTGATGCTACAACCAGCAGGCAACAGAAGGGGCAAGGAGACAGTAGCAATAAATTGTCAACTATGGAAAAAGAACCCATTGGAAAAGAAAGCAATGTAGCCAAGATTAAAGTTGTGGTATGTTGAGAGACATTTTAGCCAGCTGGTGATGTTGGAGTGGGTCATTCTCGTTCATGCGGTTGATGCTTACATCACATGACAAAATCACTTTTCCAAGTAGATGCAGGAACTATTTTTCTATGCTGCCTTTTGAGTAGGTGTTCCAATGGCCTGGCCAGTAAGAACCTGTAAGTCATCCTAGCAGGTCGAGCAGAGTACTGAAATAATGGACTATTGAAGGAAAGCAAGGAACAGCAAGTAATATAAGACAGAAAACAACTTGAAAATTCGTGGGGATAAAACTCCATAATTGAAATACTCATGTCAAAAACTTTCCACATTCAGGGAAGATTTCAGTTGGATGTGCCATTTTTCTTTGCTTATATATGGAAGGAAACCTTGCACTGTTGTTGATCTTATTTTAAAGTAACTAGCATTTTCCAATATAGTACTGTGACATTGATCCTGCTCTATGCAAATGCATAAAATGTGCTCAGTTCTAAACATGTAAGCATGTATGAACTTTCAACACTGGGAAATTTAACTTCGCAAGTCAAGGAAATTGTTTTTAAACAATGTCAGTTTGATTAGGAAAAAGGCATGAGTAAATATGGATTTTCTTAATTCAAAACCTAATAATTTAACTATTACAAGGGTGTTGCTAATGCTAAGTATATGCTAAGCAATTAACATTCCATCTTTTTGTTTATGAGCTCAGCTTTATCTGAGAGAGCTAATACCTCTATTTGTGTCATGCAATTGTTTTGGAAAATGTTTAGTTTTTATTAAAGAAATTCTGAAATTTCAGGAAAATTAATAACATCTTGCTCAACAGAAAAAGACCTTTTGATCTGTCTGTTCAATTTAGCTACTTTAGTATCATTTGGGCATCAACATATTCAAATTGTTAATTTCTCTCAGCAAAAACCCAATGAGACTTTTTTCCAGTATTACTTCTCTGGCTGTTTGATCGTTTGATGCAAACAACAGTTTATTTCAATCCAAGTCTTTTTGGATTGCAGGTTCGTAAGCGACCTCTGAACAAAAAGGAGATATCACGAAAAGAAGATGACATAGTGACTGTGGATGATGGTACACGTTTAACGGTCCATGAGCCCAAGTTGAAGGTCAGTATTATCCTACAGCTTAGTTTTGTCTGTACATGTCATTTGTACAATTACTGTGACAATCATTATTGTATGTTTTTATGTTCATTTTATTTTGATCCCTGAAAACTTATAGTTCTAAAATAAGCCTGACTTATTAGATGTTATCCCAGTCAACTCGAATTTCTTGCATTTTAATCCGTCATGTTTTAAGTTAGCTGGTCTTTGAAATGACTATTGTGTGCTTTAATGGACTGTTTCCTCTTCAGGGCAGCCTCCTACATTGGGAGGTGCTCCCTTCATTGTGGATCCCCAAGGCATCCAATGTGGTTTGTCACCCTTCGTGCCCTCAATGTCACTTCTATGTCTCTCCATCTGTGGCTGCTGTCCAACCCCTCTCCTCATCCTAAGGTGGTGAGCATCAGGTCCTTGAATGTGCTGACATTTTGTGGGCCCCACATATCTCTGACCATGAACTTTCTCGGAGAACTCGGCAAGCCAATGAATTGTTTATTCCAAATCTTTGAGTTTGAGGGGTGCAGGCTATGGTCTCACAAGTGATAGAGATGCCTTAAGAGTGTTCGTTAATTGCGGACCAGACTGCTTAGCTGTCAATAAGTCCAGTTTGGCTATTTGACATCTTCGCTAGGAAAAATAAAAAATATGGACATGGGGCTTTTGCTGTGATGCTTTCTGTTGTGTTAGGTAATATGGGCACATACAAAGAGTGGTTGATTAGAATTCTGTTAATTTCCTTTTATGTTTGGGTGATCATTGATATTGAATTACCTTATGGATCAATCATGAATTATCAGGTTTCCTTTGCAAGGTGGCATTAATCATCAGGTTTAGGGTTTAGGCACTCTTACCTGTCTAGAAGCAACCTTTAATCAGATTTCTGAAAAATGGACTTGCAGCAGAAAGCGATTTCTATGGAAAGTGGAAAAATCAATCTTCATTTTATCTACCTATATACCCTCCACTTCAAAAAGTCTGTATGTGCTGTACCTTTTGTCATCTCACCTCATCTTGTTACCTAGGCTACCTCCTTGCTTGCCTTTGATTATGTAACCACTCAGATACTCTAGCTTTGAATCTCTGATTTTGCCCAATCCCTGCAGTGATGTGCATCGATGATGAGGGGATGGCTGAGATAGGTGATGGGGAGATCACCAATCAGACACCCAGAATGGCTGCTGCTTTGTAAATGGCTCTTGTCTAAACAGCTCATTAGAGGCTACAACATTGATCAGTGCTGCTTGTAAAATAAAATTCGAGAGATCCTCCATTTTGCTTGTCAGTGAGAATCCTCCAGTCTCTCCTTAGGCAAGGAGATGACATTGAAATCGCCTCCTAAAAAACCATACTGTCCCAATTGCTGTGGGAGAAGTTTCCTCCAAAGGTTCTGCTTGTCCTCCCTGTGCAGAGGTCCATAGATTCTGGTGAAGACACACTCAATGACTCAAGTCCAACTCTCACATTCCAAAATATAAGAGTAATAGTATTAAGGTCCAATTGCAGAAACTCCTCCACTTCCACCACCTTGAACTCTTTCCATAGAAGCACAATACCATGTATCTGCCAATTTTTGGGGGGCAGCCACCCCTTTAGAAAATTGTTGACCTCCAATGCTACTCACATATCCTCCCTTCTGCATCACATGTTGTCTTCTGAATGCAAAGAACATCCAGAGGAAGGCACAACAGATAAGTCCAGTGAAATCATGTCCCTTCCCCCAGATAAGTTTACTGTTATGGTATCATCAGATGCTGTGCTTTGCACAACAGAGATTGAGTAAACTATTTGTCTATTTCATGCTTATGTTGAAATAAGTTGGAACCGTTCATTCTCATTTTGCTTTTTTTTTTCTCCATGCAATTTTGGATAAATTCATCTCCATGAAATAGCTTTATACTAGTCCCCTGCCGCTAGGCGGGGTGGACACAAAGGGCGGGTGGGATCTCAGCGCCCTGGGTTCGATCCTAGGGTGGCGCTGGGGTTCCTTGTGGTGGTTACCACTGGGCTATAACCCAAAAAAAAAAAAGCTTTATACTATATGTTCATGTTCATGGTTGTATTTGAGGAATTGATTCTTAAATGATATCTTGTAGGTAGATCTAACCGCATATGTGGAGAAACATGAGTTCTATTTTGATGCTGTTCTCAATGAACGTGTTACCAATGACGAGGTAACATATTTTCAATCATGGTATTATTGGCTGCGTATTCGTGTTTCTTCTTTTTTCTGTTTTTCTTGTGAACATGTACAATCAATTTCTTTTTATGTTGGACACTTAAAACATACCTTGTTACTTTGTCTTGTCAGGTGTATCGGACCACTGTGGAGCCAATCATTCCAACCATTTTTCAGCGAACAAAAGCTACATGTTTTGCATATGGACAAACAGGTGTCCAGAGTGTCTCATAAGCTGTTATGTTGCTGTAGAATAGTAGTTTATGTAGTTTTTGGAGGTCATTCTTAGTGGTGATATATCCTGAGGTGGCATCATGGTTTTAACCTTGCCTGACCCTCTTCCAGATCTGAATGGGTAGATTTAATAAAAATGAAACAGCATAGAGTAGTAGATTCATTTTTAACAACCTGTGTTAGGCATACTGAATGATTATTGGATGGATAAAGCAGAAACACAAGTTTCATTCTTTTGGACGGGAAAAGGAATGCGAAGCTGATGGTTACATTGAATACTCCTATATTGCAGGGAAGATTAATTAATGTCTGTGACTAATGAAAACTTTATAACCCAGAATATAGCCTCTTCCTTTGTAGCTATATCATTCAACTGTCTTCCTTTTCTTCATATGCTTTAATCATATAAGTGTCTTGAGATATAGATATCCTGCCGTCCATTTTTTTAAAAAATGTATAAATGTCTTGAGATATAGATATCCTGCTATTCTTCTTGGCTAGTTGGACAAGAAACATCTGAAACAGTTGAAGACATGCATTTAAATTATCTGAAACTGAAGACAATAAATCGGGACCTCTTTATCCATTGGCATCTAGAAAAGGGTGCTTCATAACAGTTGGAAATCAGAAAAGGCATATACATTCTACAAGCTGTTCTTGGGATTAATATTTTTTAAATTTCTTTGAAGTGAGCCATTCTTGAAAGCAGTTGACCTGGCAGAGATGTTATACAGTGTCACGGGCTGGCTAGCCCAACTTTGTCTAATATGCACACTATCTATCTGAGATCTCATTTTGCAACTGGGCGCATGCAATAAATGGACTTATGGAGTACTTTGCAATTGCCTTCTAAGTGACTATACCCTATACTTGTGATAGGCATCAGAATGAAACTCATTGGTAAAGCATCTGTATTTCAAATCATAATTTGATTTAAAAAGGTCTCAAAGTAGTTGGACTTGTGGGACTCATTGGGAATTCACTTTTCTGGGTGAGGCATTTGTAGAAGGAGTTCAATTTTCCATGACAATCTGTCAAACAAAATAATAACATGGAGACTAAAGCACTTGATAACCAATGAAATGTTGTAAATTGGAGGTGGTTTTAGGTAATGAAATTGATGCGGGACAGAGTGGGGGACAGCGGAAGAAAAGAAGGATAGCCGGAGTCTCACCGGAGTGGGGATAGAAGTTGGGGGTGTAGGCTTCGCGCCCTCCCCTTCACAGGGACCACCTTGGGGTGGAGCTTCTTCTCAAAGCTCCTTCTTCTCCATTGCAGAGAACAAAGTGGCAAACTTTTCTTTTCTTTAATTCATCAATAATCAACTAACGCAAAATAGAGCAATACATGTGTTTATATAGGTTTGGGCTATTCCCAATCCTAATGGACTTCAAATTAAAGATAGACTTCTATCCCTAATAAGACTTATCATATTAGAAATCTAAAGAAAGAAAAAATACAGAATCCTACCCAAATTGGACTTGACTCCAATAAAGAAATGAAAATACACAATAAAAAGCTAATTGGACTCTAATATGACCCTTTTGGACAATTTTACCCTTAAACTTAAAAATAGTGCGAAAATTGCACCAAAAATTATAGAAAAATAAAAAATCTCCAAATGGGCTCCAAATGGGCTTAAACCATTGCTTCAGCTTCTCACTCCCCATCAGAAATGGTGAATACTAATATTTGGTTGGATTGTGTTCTTCAATCTTATTTATTGCAACTGAGTCTAGAATTTGTGCTGCCATAAGATTAATATGATTATTCTGTTAAAGCATTTAATCTCACCTTGTGAGACAGATTATCTAGTAAATCTGTAAGAAAGTCTTGTCTTTCTTTGTCATTGCATTCTTTTTCAAAATTTTAATGAAATTTACTTGCAGTAATGTGAGTCACCATAATTTTCTTGTAATTAGATTTAGCAATGTTTTGCACATCCTAACCAAGTGAACCTTAGAAGATAACCATCATGCTATATAAAGGGCGTACCCTGTGCACGAGTTTCCTGTCACTGTGGGGTCTGGGAAAGGGACGATATATGCCGCCTTACCAGCTTACACTGATAAGTTGAGAGGATGTTTCTGGTTTTGAACCTGTGACCTCTACGTCACACAGGGGCAACCTTACTGTTGCTCCTAGGCTCGCCCTTCAGCCATCATGCTATACCTGCTTGTTAAAACTGTCTCCCTTCAGCCATCATGCTATACCTGCTTGTTAAAACTGTCTCCATGCAAGCTTAACTGTATCATCTGGTTGAATTGTGTCTTCAGGCAGTGGTAAGACATTCACCATGCAACCATTACCCCTGAGGGCTTCAGAAGATCTTCTTAGATTATTGCGTCAACCACTATACCGTAACCAGAGGTTTAAAATGTGGCTTAGCTACTTTGAGATCTATGGTGGGAAACTTTATGATCTTCTCGGTGATAGAAGGTGAATGTTATGTTTCAATTACCGTTCCCTTGTATAAATTATGATGCTTCAGTTATAATGATGAACATTTTTTTTTTCAGTCATACCAGACAAACTTGTTTTATTCTCTCAATTCAAATGGAATCTAGAGTTTTTTTTTTCTTTGAGAGATTTACGTATTTAAGATTGCAAATCAGTTTTTGGGCCCTCAACCACTGTTTTTTTCACCGTTTTCCATATTGGAGAATTGAAGGACTGTGGCTATTAATACATCTCCCTCATGCATGTTTAGGACTTTGGCTATTAATATGTCTCCCTCATGCATGCTTTCAGTTGCATTTAGGATTATTCTGTATAGTGTATAGTTTACTGGTTTATGTGTATCTGCATTATCTTTGAGTGAGAAGTATTTTGACAGTTCTTCCAAGAAGGAACATTAGGTAGAAAAATAAAAATTTATCAAAAAATAATATCTGCTGGAGCATTGACTTGGAAAAGAACAATTTCAATTTAAAATCAGAGCCTTAATCAATTAGATTCCTTCTCATTTTCTTTACGTTAGTAATTTAATGTCCAGAAATTAATACCCAATACCTAGATCACCAAGGAAATTGTTTTGCTCACAATGAACACACATCTTTCCCCATCCACATCAAGCACATAGTGCATTTTATGTTGCTATTTGTTAAACACAACTAAATTTCATTGCTTAAGCTTTTGCATTGGCAAACTGGACTATTCCTCACTCCTCAGTGGTGAATTTCTATTGTCTCATTGAAGGTGTCTTTCACTTCCTCAAAATTTTGATGGCATGTTTCACGAAATGTCTAGGTGGATGTCATCTTTGGTTCACTCTTTCAACTTAAATATTGTTAAGTGAGAGAAGTCATAACTGATTTTGGGCATTTAGACAAGTTGAACTTTCTTGATAATCCCATTTTTCTCCAGTCTAGGAAGATCTGACTTGGAGCTTTTTGTGCGGAAGACAAGCTTTCTAGGTCTAGTGTCTTTCCCATCAGATCACTGCAATGAAATCTGGGAAGCCCAAAATTGCTTCCAACCGTAAACTGCACTAGACTCTCATTGCATATGATAGAAAAAGCATTCTTCTTCCATTCTTGATTCATTTACTGCTAAAGAAAGAACCTAGTTAATACCGTTGATTCATAAACCATGTTTATAATCAGCACACATGGTTCTTCTATCATCATCATCATCATCAGAGCCTTATGGCCCTTATCCCATTATTTGGGGTCGGCTACATGAATCTTTTTCTGTCAAAGATTTCTATCAAGTGCTACATTCATGTTTAAACTCAAGAAGTCCAAGTCCTTCCTAATAATATCCCACCATCTCATTTTAGGCTTTCCCCTAGCTCTTTTACTTACTTTTATTGAGATTTGGTCACATCTTTTAACCGATGTCGAGTTAGGGCGACGGTACATGTGTTCAAACCACTTGAGTCCATGGATGGTGGGATCATATCGGGGTATTGGATCGGACCCCGCCGATCCCGATCCGATCGGGGGATTCGGCTGATTCTCAGGGAATCTGACCGATTTGGATCGGACAAATTAAGAAATTAATAAGAAATGTGAAAAAATCAGGAAAAATCACATAAGTAATTGTTAGTATTTGTAGTTTCATTTACTTGAGATATTACATGTAAATAAGAAAGTACCCTCATTTGAATCTAATAAAAATATCAAAAAAATCACTTATCTTACTAATAAAAAGTCAATTTTCTCATCCAAGAAAAAAATTACGATTTTGATGATTCCATCAAAATAACATCTTTCTAATTACTCATAATTTGGTATATCTAAAAATTTCATAATTCAAATAAACTCCATAGAACACAAAATCTAAAGTTTGGTGAAAAAGTCAAATATGTATGTGACTTCTCCAAGGGAGTCGCTCTCTTATTGACTAGGACTTAGTTTTTGTCAGTAAGAGAGTGACTTTCTTGGAGAAGTCATATGTACATTTGATTTTTTTCATCGGATTTTAGATTTTTAGTGTTCTATTGAGTTTATTTGAATTATGAAATTTTTAGATAGATCAAATTATGAGGGATTGGAAAGACGTTATTTTGATGGAATCACCAAAATCAGAATTTTTTTCTTGGATGTGAAAGTTGACTTTTTATTAGTAAGAGAGATAATTTTTTGATATTTTTATTAGATTCAAATGGGGGTACTTCCTTATTTACATGTAATATCTTAAGTAAATGAAACTATAAGAACTAACATTTACTTAAATGATGTTCAGGTAAATAAGTATATAGCTAGTTCTAGATCCGGTCCGATTCAGGCTAACTCCATTACTTAAAAACAATTCCCACCTAAATCGGGTTAGAGAGGGTGGAATCGCGGTGGATCGGGTCGATCCGGTCGGTTTCCACTCAACCCATGCCGATTCTACTTAAAATTGTGGTGGTGGGGGGGGGGGGGGTTGATTCCGGCTCAAATTGGCCGATTCCGATCCGATTCGGCCGATTTTACCATCCATGCCCGAGTTTATTTTCTCTCATTTCTATCCATTGGAGCTATCTCCAAGTCCTCACGGAAGCGCTCATTCCTAATCTTATATTTCTTAGTCTTACCACACATCCATCTCTGTTGCACACATTTTGTTAATGTGTTTCTTTTGTATTGTCCAACACTTGGTGCCATGTAATAAAGTAGGCTTTACAGTCGTTCTATAAAACTTTCCTTTAAGTTTCACTGGTATACGATGATCACAAAGGACTCCTGATGCACTTAATTTTAACTAACCTACCTTAATCTTATGTGCCGCATCGTCATAAATCTCCTCATTCTCTTGGATGATAGACCCCAAGTATCGAAAGCTAATGTTCGTAGGAATGTCTTGCCTATCAATTTAAATCATATCTTCCTAGTTCCTGCAACACCCTCTCGTTACTATAATTACAATGTATAAATTCTGATTTAATCCTACTGATTTAAAAATGTTTAGACTCCAAGATATGTCTCTGACTTTCTAACTTAACATTTAAACCATCAATAATCTTGTCAATTAAGACAATATCATCCGCAAATAACATACATAAGGTTCTATGCAAGCCACATATTGAAGTATACCCTGTAGCTCCCTAACCACATACAATATCATGTGGTCTGTACGCTATATTCTCATCTGCAAACTTTTGGAGTAGTCCTCAGTTAGTGTCATTCCACGTTAATACTCAACATGACTTATTATGCCGTAAGTGCCAAAATCATATTGATGGGTAATCTGATGATGTTCTGTCCACAATTGCTTGCTGTTTGTTGACCACCTTGACTGTAAGGGATCACTTATCCTTCAGATTTGTTGATAGTCTCAGGATAAGATATGTGACGTGAGATTTTGCATGTACAATTGTTGGCTTTTATGAGGCAATAAGTAAATTAGGAGGATATAGACAGTTTAATGATTTACATCTATACTGCATAATTGCTGAATGGTGTAAACATTTTGATATAAATTGGTTGTTTAGTATCATGAGAAAATTATTTTCTGATGTTCATGGCACTAAAACTTGCGAGAATATTGCAAGTTTGAAGAGTATTTTTGGTGTAGTCCATGTATAGATTGTCAAAGAACTCAAGCTATCTATAGTAGATGGCAAGTTCTTCATATGGAAGCCTCTGGAGAAAGAAAATGGGTAAGGGATTACCAAGAGAAAAGGATTGCAAATGGATGAGCTGCACTCTGTGTGAAGGGGATAGTAGCCACCTATTAGATGCCATTTGGAATTTAAATTGTTCTCTTTATATGATCAATATTGCTCAAACCTATAAAGACATGATTGTAAGCAAAACAAAGAGTGAATCATAATGGTGTGGTTATTTCACAATTTGACAACTCAAAACTAGGAGGCAGGACCGACATGCATGAACAGCAATACAAGGTTCTATCCCACCCATCAGAAAAAGAAGGTAATTTTGTTATTGGGAATTGTCATAAAAGTTGAGCACAGAAATGTTTAGACTATTGCATAATCAATGTTGGCAAACTCAGGATGCCTGCCTCATCTTGAAAAATAGAGCCAGCATGTGTTATCAGCAAATTCTTTTTAAAGATGAATCAGCCAACTCTTGCTGTCTTGCAATGCTCTTGATCAACTCAAGGCTTGTAACATTGAAAAATGTACTGCCTGCCATATGACTAATATTGACCCACCTGCCAGTCATGAAAGTTCAAAAGCTAGTTCACCTGTACTAGTTGGGCCAAAAAAAACCCACAAAGCACAGACATACATCTTGATGGTCGATGAATGTTTTTTGAAAAGTTGATGGTCAATGAATGTTAAGGAATCAGAAACGTTGTTAGAAAGCCAATGTTTTCAAAAATACTGTACACAATCAATAGATCAGAAACTTCAGAATCATCTGATTTTAGCTGGATCCTTGATCCTATAGAGTGAAAATCCATGTGAGTTACATCATTTCACTTTATTTTGACTTTGAAAATAATGCAAGATTGGTTTTGAAATATCATTAATTTTCATTATTTGTCAGCATGTGAAGAATGTTTTAAATGAAATGGAGCTGCCATATATGTGTAAAAACATGTGTAGATGGAATGTATATTTGTTGTATCATCCTGAGTGTTTGCTGTCTGAGAAATGGTTTCATAGCATATGTATGAAAGTGAACCTTGTGCATTTCTATGGTATCCTCCAGATTTTCCGAGTGGTCATTACCCCTGCCCCAAAACTGCGCATACTTAGACATTCAGATACACATTGAAACACTTCTTATGATTACTAAGCATCACTGTTGC
Source organism: Colocasia esculenta (assembly GCA_014218235.1). Classification (NCBI taxonomy): domain Eukaryota; kingdom Viridiplantae; phylum Streptophyta; class Magnoliopsida; order Alismatales; family Araceae; genus Colocasia; species Colocasia esculenta. The sequence goes on from CM024762.1 coordinate 148,375,417, forward strand.
TCTCTTTTCCTTGACAGAAAGCTATGCATGAGGGAGGATGGTCGGCAACAAGTTTGCATTGTTGGGTTGCAAGAATTTGAGGTATCAGATGTGCAGATTGTTAGAGAATTTATTGAGAAAGGGAATGCAGCAAGAAGCACTGGCTCTACAGGAGCCAATGAAGAATCATCAAGATCTCATGCTATTTTACAACTAGCCATTAAAAAGCATAATGAGGTGAATGATTCAAGACGGTTCAATGAGGGTAATGAGTTGAAGGGTGGAAAAGTTGTCGGGAAGATATCTTTTATTGATCTTGCTGGAAGTGAACGTGGTGCAGATACAACTGATAATGACCGTCAAACACGGTATGCATTTTATCAGAATGTAGAGAAGAAATTTATGGATAAAACAAACAGCATTCCATTTTCCCAATTTAGCAAAAGGGTGTGGAGAGGGGGAAGAAGCCAAGGGTCATCAGATTCCTTGTCTTCATCAGACCAAAACTTGTCATGGCTGGCCTAGTTGTAGCACTGGTGGTCATTTGCAAGATTCTAGTAGAAGTTTTGTATATGTACATGACACAAGTTGTCCTTCTAATGTTCTTATTGCAGAATTGAAGGAGCAGAAATCAACAAGAGTTTATTGGCCCTGAAGGAGTGCATTCGAGCACTTGACAATGATCAGATTCATATTCCATTCAGAGGCAGCAAATTAACTGAGGTGCTTCGGGACTCATTTGTGGGGAATTCACGCACTGTGATGATTTCTTGCATTTCTCCGAATGCAGGTTCTTGTGAACATACACTCAACACATTGAGATATGCAGATAGGTATAGTCTTCAACATGCTAAACATGGAGTAATAAATTATTAAAAAAAGTTAGATTCCTGTAAACCATGTTGCATGTTCTTCATTTTCAGTTAATTACAGCTCCTTACTTCGACAGGGTTAAAAGTCTTTCCAGAAATGGAAATCCAAAAAAGGATCAAGCCCCTGCTGCTTCAGTGCCTTCTGGCAAGGAACCATCCTCAACTTCAACTTTCCCATTTGCAGTTGAGTCAGAGGATTTGTATGATCGAAATCATGAAATGCGGGAAATGGAAATGGGGAGGAAAACCTTAGAAAGTGCAACTTATAGCTCTACTTCTGAGCTTGATAGACACTCGACCAATGCTACCTCAATTTACAACCTTAATGCAAGAGATGAAAGTGTGACAACTTCTGGTTCACAGGAGATAGTTGATGGTAAGAACAGTTTTGGCTTCCAATCTATCCATAAGTTATACTCTGCCCAGAGCTCTTACGAAAGTCAGGAAGAAGATAAGGTACAAAAGGTATCTCCGCCAAGTACGAAAATTAGCAAGGAAGACAAATTTGAGAAACTGGGCAGAAGACCTAAAAAGGACAGTGGAGTCGACATTCCTATGACAAGTAATAAGCAGCAGCAAATGTTTGAGTCAGGCGCAAGCAATAGTACATCAAGGCAGTATGAAGAACTGCCATATCATGAAGGGGACATTAATGCGATACTCGAGGTAAATGAGCCTTGGCTTTATTTCCTTGATGTGCTTGCAATCTCGTTCCATTTTTCATCTCTTATCCTTTCTGGTTTTTTGTATATACTGTGCTAAACTTGGAATATATGTTCAGGAAGAGGAGGCTCTAATTGCAGCTCATAGAAAGGAAATTGAAGATACAATGGAAATCGTCCGTGAAGTAAGTAAACTTCTAGGTTTCCTATCAAGAATTTTAGACTAGACTTCATTCATTCCTCGAGAACTACTCGCATAACTAACTCTGTCTATTATTTTTTTAGTACGCTTTTGGTTTTTGGAAAATCTAAGCATTGACCAACATCATGAAGGAAAACTAAACTCTGGGAAGGCATCGAAAAGGCTACTGTCATTCAAGCAATAAAAAGGACAATATTATGAAGAAAGAGAAAATGTGATCTACCAAGACAGTGGAATAATAAACCAAAAAGGTCACTCCTGCAATAATAGATGCAGGATTAGCTAATTGCCATTTGCTGATGGGATTCTTAATTAGAAAAAGCTGTTTACCCATCTCCAAATAGCCTAGCCTTGCCGGACGATTAATTTTCCGTATCATCTCTTCCTGCTTAACTGAATTAAGATTATGCAAAAACCACAAACTAGTCAGAGATATCCAGTGGCCTGCTCCGTGGACCTTCACCATATTGAAAAATTGGCTCAATATTACTTCCATAAAGCCATAGTGAATTAAAGAGATGTATGATACCTTCCCTGATGGGCATAACCCACAGCTAAGTTTTGGTGGGCATTTTTTGCTTTAAACTCGCAGCAAAGTTTCTAATACCATTCGCACCTGTCTCAGTTCTTTGACGATATGAAGTCTGAATACACATGTACTATCTTTATTTTTCAGGAGATGAAGTTGCTGGCAGAGGTGGATCAACCAGGCAGTCACATCGACAACTACGTGACTCAGTTAAGCTTTGTTCTCTCCCGGAAGGCCGCAGGTTTGGTTAGCCTTCAGGCTCGTCTGGCAAGGTTCCAACATCGGCTAAAGGAACAGGAGATACTCGGCCGTAAGAAAGCTCCCCGCTAGTTTCGTGATTGCCCAGGGCCCGCTGTCCGATCCGATCCGACTTCGCCGCCGATTTGATGGATTGCTCCATGTGTAATCTTTTCAGTTCCTCATTTGTCTCTACGCGTCCTACATAATTTTAGGTCCTCAAAAAAAAAAAAAAAAGTGTAGATTGGTGTTTCATGAGTTCGTCCAGTGTATCAGGCACTTGCAGAAGCCTGTGTGATTGTTTCTTCCCGGATCTGAGGAGTTGCCAAAATACATGATTAAAGGTGTCCGCCCCGACAATGGGGGATCTGCTTTGTTTCTGTTAGAGATATCCACATGTATTCTTTTCTTTTCTTTGTGCTCTGCTGATAGATGGATCGACATTTTGAACATGAAAAAAAATACGAGTTGTCATCATCTCTGAGAATTCACCTAAGTAAAGCTTGTTCTTTAAATATGAGAAATATTTAGATAGAGAGATGTTTTGTACTCGTTAGGTGGATAAAAAACTTGCTAGATCTGGCACGAGATTGGTCCCATGCTAGGGCTCCATGTCCCTAAAACAACTTTTGAGGCATGAGGTGCTTGGGCGGAAAAAAAAATCCGCCGAACGAGTAAAAAAATATTTCACATTTAGATATCCATCCGGTATTATTCAATCTCAGGTGGTGGTGAAAGTTGATCTCATTGTGACTGCAATGTCAAACCACTTTCTCAAGTTCTCGTTCTTTTGGCAATTTCCCCATCTTGTTTGAAGCATATCAGGACTCGAAAAAGACCAATTTCGTCCAACTTGGATGAGAGAAGAAAAGATGCCCATTCCTGGCTATCCTGTAGATACCGGCCCATTCCTAGTCTTCGACGCAAGCAGCTAAAATTAACTTCTAAAAGATCAAAATCCTGTACTCTTCTCTCGCGCCTTGAAGAAGCATCATTCCACATGTTCCTGGAAAATTACAAGGATCTAATAGTAGTATTAGTACGCCCTTATGGCCGACCACGCCATTGCTGATATGTGTTTTACAGGTAGAGCTCTCATAGGGAGCATCTGGGTCTTATCAAAATTTGAGGTAGGAATAATCCGGATGTCTAATGCAGTTGTGTAAGCCAGTTTGGAAGTCACTAGTAGCAAAAAGTTATCAGGGTGGGGAATAATGTTGGACAGCTGCAAACAAGATATCGGTACTTTGTATCTCTCACTCACTATACACCCATAACCGTCATAAATCACTTCATGAGTAATATTTGGTTGTGCAACAAGTAATAATCTCCATCCATAATCCATTGTTCTATCTGGGGTGGAGACGAGAAAGGATATGAGCCCTCAAAAAGGATGGTTCTTTAGTAAGGATTCATGCGCTTTTCTTCCATTGTTCGCATGTGGCCATTGGCGTAAGCATCCAACCTCTCACACGAATCGATGCTATTTTCTCACTGTGGTGGTGACTTCATAAGATAGAAACAGCTAAAACCTTAGCCACTTTTTGTTTTTTAGTGTGCTAGACCAGTTGGTCTAGTCTTTAAACCTGTACAGAGAGGTCCTGAGTTCTTAAGTTCAATAACCAAAATTGGCACCTAAATCCTGAATATATATAAATCTTGAGAAAATCTCATTAAATCTGGCCAAACTTGGGTATTGAAACCTTTACCTCCTGATGTAGGACAGAACATCCAACCAACCGGGCCACTCCTAGTGTACTTGCAGGTAGCCACTTGATGTGAGAAAAAAAGCTTATTAAAGGATGTGCCCTCGACCAGAACACTCGCCCAATCGGGACAGGCACCTCAAATCTAGCTAACAAGCAAATAGCTGTTGAGCTGTTGTCGGTTACTCTCCAAGCTGTCGCATCAACATGAAACTTGAAAACAAGCAGCACCATGCTTGAAGCTGATAATTCACTCTGCCCTCAGCCTTAATATCTCCTTGACTGTTCTCTTCCTGAAATACACCATATTTTCCTAGGAGGGAATGAGAAATTTTTTTTCATTTTTAGCTGGGATCGTCACAACAAAGGACCATTCAACTTAATATCACCCCACCTTAGAGCTGATTCATCATTATCTATAAAGAAACACAAGGTAGCATTACCTGTTGAAAACAGAGGCTCAAGCCTCTGCTGATGAAGTCTGCGTACTTGAGCATGAACATTCCACAATCCCACCTGTCCACAATGGAAATTTTCATAAACAGGAATAGTTTATTGCCAGCAGGCAGATTACAACAGATAATGCTATCTTTCATGATGAACTGCACGTGAAAGAGCTAGAAACCTAAAGTAAAGATCAGAACACATACCCATTTTTCTGTCGTGGAAGATTGTCAACTGCCTCATACTTCCAAGAGGTAATACCAATGGTCTTGTTATACTTGTCCTTCACTTCATCCACATAATAACATGCCTAAGGTGAAAATAAGATATCCATCAGTCTTGATGCAACTTCCCCCAATACAATTAGATCCTTAAAGCTCCAATCTAGATTTAGCATATGCTGTTACAAAAGTCTAAGAAAAGATCATTAGGAATCAAAATACTAATATTGAGTATTATTATTAACACAAGAAGACAGCTATAAAAAGAACGAGTGAAGAAATGACATATCAGGCACCTTTTCATCATTGGATCAGGATGATGCCTGAATAGGATGAACCGATGAACTACATGGTCTAGGCTACCCAACCCCACAGAAAGAAAAGAAAATCATTATATGCCATCTCAAACGATATGTCAGATATCAGAAATGACAATTTCAATAATGAATATGATATAGCATAAATGTCAAGTAATATCTTAAGGCAGGCACATGCCTCTCAGCTGATATGGCATATTTGGCTATTACTATAAGCAAAAACTAAGCATACCAGTATTTTCAATGCATGCTCATCCATGCCTCCCAGTGAATCAAGATAGTGTAACTTTTCATTTCTTACATCAATGACTGCTAGACACCAATGCATCCCCTTGTGTATGGGAACAAAGATCTACAGAACATTGTAAGATCAAAGATCAAATAAACAGTATAGATGCTCCAATCCAAAAATTGAAGCAACAAAGAGAGGTAAAAGGTATCATGGCTTTACTTTGTCACACTCAATAAGGCCATACCCTAACTTCCTCAGAGTGGTCCATCTTCTGACAGCTTTAAAATCGTAACCGTTCTTCCCACTAGTTAGCTAAAAGCAAAGTAAACAAGATACAAAACACAATTAAGCAATAATTTTCATACTCAGAATCAAAACTGTCAAGTGTTTTCAGGGGGAACAATACTTCTAAGAAAAAGGATACATCTGCTATTGAAAAAATACCCAAAGGAACAACAAAGCTTGTAAAAGGGAGGTGCATACTTCAAATGGAAAAATGGACAGGTAGCTCTCCATGTCCATAAGTAGACATCATTAAGTATTTGACACATTCTATTTATTCTACTACACTGCTACAACTTCAAATTATTCTTTGCATTTGCAGTCCTGCTTCTGGTCCTTCACTTGAGTGGAAACAAGGAGTTACAATTACACAAAACCAAAATGGGTTACAGCTATCAGCCTTATTCCTGAATGGAAGTGAGAATAAAATGTCAGCTGATTAAATTTCCTGTGTCAGAAAGCAGCCCGCAACCTGACCATAGACAATCCTATATTGTTTCATGCATCATATATAAAAGACGACATTGCTGCTTAGACAATCTCTGAGGTCATTAATGGATTACAAAATGAGGGGAACAATGCAAGTCCTCATGGTGTCAATATCTCAAGGGGAAAAGGTCTGCAATACTTTAAGCAGAACGCTGTTGTCTTACACAGTGCTATATAAAAATTTGACCAGGATGTCTTTTTCTTCAAACAAGAAAATCATTTAAGGCAGAGAGAGCACCTAGGCCAGAATGACCAACCATTCCTAGGAAAAGTTAAACAAAGACATTCTAGAAAAACTGCACTAATTGATAAACAATCTAAACATTGAACAAAATAATTGCAAGAGATGACATAGGAGAAACAAAAAATAATAAGATTATAGAAAAATGGTGAAGAAGAAACAGGAATGCATATCTTAACACCTTTTTGTAGAAGAATGAGTTAAAAAAATGGCATTTCAGAAACTTCATGGGCTCTCTCCTTTCCCTCTCCTTAAGTAGTTCAAAATAGAGATTGATGACCTACAAAGACGAAAGGAGAGCACATTGAGAAAACAAGTTAAGGGATTCAAAACAAGAAAAATCAGTTTGGAAAAGGGTCAACCAGTTGCAATCTCAATGAGAAAAGAACTAACATTTCCAAACAGGGATGACCGGGTTGTGAGTCAGCTCTCTAAAATGAAGACAGAAGAAATGAGGAATAGAGGAAGAAAAAAAGGAGCAACAGCATTAGTGCTGGTGGAAGCTGATAGCAGCTATTTCTCTTAGCTTTTCCTTTTTTACCCTTCCATTTTTGCAGCTCCGAGACCAACATCTTCCCATAGTCATCCAAGAGGAAGTAAAAGCAGAACATGCAGTATTTAGCAAATTATGTACACTATTGAATTGCGTAAAACTACCCAAAAGGCAAATGAATTAAAAACTATCACAATCACGTATTCATAAAAGAACTACCTCAGTACAGAGGTCGCTAGCTGGATTTAAATCCTCAAACTGGTCTATGCCGCCACATTTTAATCTAAAATAAGGAGATTATGGTCTAGATAGGGTAACTTACAGAACTGTGTTTGTGGATTGTAAACAAGGATAGCATTATGCAGTAGACAGAGGAAAAAATCACCTCATCATTCAACCAAGAGCGTTGACCTAAGCACTGGATGACGCCTCTGGTAATCTCAATATTGGAACTCTCATGGAGGACCAACACTTCATCTTTGTGCGAGCGAAGTCTGGTGAACAGAGATATCATAAGAAACATTGTGTGGTTATTGCAATTTATAAAAGGACAATGAAGGGCTTTCATTAAAATTGTACTTATCAGAGTTCCATAAAGCAAGATTAACTGCATTCTCTTCCTCATTTGTAAGAGGAGTGAAAGGACCAAGAAGATCCTGAAAAGAGGAAAAAATAAAAAGAAATCAACAATTGAAATTTGAAAGGGAAAAAATGAGGTTAAAAAATGTGGATATAAACTAAACATTTTTTAGTGTTCCTCAAGCCGTTTCAAAAGGAACCATTTCGTATGGGTTACAACCACCATATCATGGCATAGGGCATGCATAGTACGGCAGCTTATTTGTCATCTATATCTCAGGGAAAAGACAATGGGTGGAGGTCAATTCTACCACAACAAATGTGTAAGTACATCATCCCCACTGGTAGAAAGAAGAGTGTTAAGGCTTCCAACCAGAACATCAAGTGATTCTGATTCAACAGTGAATCCATGCAACAGATTTTATACCCCAACCCTTTTTCCAATGATTGAAGTAAAACCCATCATATATCCATCATAACTTCTTTAAGTTTCAAGAGATCAACATTTTCCAAGCTTAATCAGGCAATTCAATAACTTGTTCTAAGAAGGCAGAAACTGCATTTCAAATATACACGACAAGGCATGGAAGAAAGCCAAACAAATAAAAGTACCTCCCCTGGTTTCACTTCCGACACTTTACTGAACTTGGAAATCCTCTTCTCTAGCAACTTCACTTGGATCTCCAAGCTACTAAGCCCGGAATCACGCTTCTTTGCGCGTTGCCACAGATGTTTATAAACTGGACTTCTCGTCGCCACACCCGTGTCCCCCTCCAACGGAGATCTCCCCACATCTTCCAGCAACTCGCCTTCCTCTCTTCTCCTCACTGTGAAATCCGACATGACGGAGGACATCGACGGCGCCAAGATGGTCTCCCCCGGTGCCGTTCCTCTGAACCTACGCTCAGCAGCGGCTGCGGCGGAACGAACCCCCTGCGCGTCGTCCACCAGCCTCTTGTCCTCAGCCAACCGTAGCCCGTCAAGACCCCCATCCCGAAACCCATGATCACCACTGCGCACCACCGACACCTCTCCCCTCCGGCGCAAGCCCTCCGGCGCGTGCAATGGTGTCCCCCCGACAAACCACGAGACAACGTTCCCCATCCCTACGTCCCTTTCCTTCCCGCCAACGGAAACCCTTCTCCGGACACCTACGCCCGATCCGTGACCAAAGACCCTCACAATTCTCTGGGGCCCGTGGACTGCCCGCCGCAGAGGCGAGGGCGGGGGCAAGCTCTGGGGCCTCGGTTGACCCAGAATGGGTTCTGCGGCGGCAGCGGCGGAGTAGAGGACCTCCTCTCCCCCCACCCCCGTGAAGCACGGCACAGTGGAGGTGCGAACTTCAGAGGGTGTGTGCCGGGATGGACCGGATTGGGAAGGCCGAGGACGAGGAGGAAGGTGCGCGGAGATCCGCGGAGCAGCGCTTCCGTATGCCTGTCAAGGCGGCGCCCAAGGCGGGAGGATCGCCCACAAAACCCTAGAGCATGTTTCCATCGGCGAGCTTGGGATCGAGGCGCGGAGACGAACAGGTGGATCTGCAGAGGAATCGGGAGGTTTTGGGATGGAGGGGTTTGAAGCGTGGTGGGGGAGGAAGGGCGCGACGCCGACGCGGGAGTTGCAGCATGAAGTGGGCAAAAAAACAAAAAAAAAAAGCAAATCCAATGGATGCGTGCCAAGTCATCTACCCTGATCCACTTGGCGCCCGCTCACTGGGTGTACTCTCGGTGTGCACAGCATTGGATGTGGATCGAGTAAAACACGCTAAAAGAGGGGGTTGTGGCGTGTTTTAATTGGGGTGCTAAAAATTGTGTCAAAATTATATTAAGGGAAAATTAATTAGAAGTCCTTATTAAATTTTTGATTTATTTGTTAATCTCTAACAGAACTGTAACTCATTACAGTAAGTGTTATCACCTATTACAGTATACGTTAATCCTGTTATAGTAAGGACCTCTATATTACAGTCAGAGACTTCTAATTAATTTACCATTATATTAATTATTTTTAAAAAAGATAAATTAATTAGGAGTCCCTGTCAGATTTTTGATTTATTTGTTAGTCCCTAACAGAGTTATAAGTGTTATCACCTGTTACAGTATACGTTAAGTCTGTTATAATAAAGACCTTCATGTTACAGTTAGGGACTTCTAATTAATTTATCCTTTAAAAAAAAAGAGACGGAGGTGAAGGGTGCGAAAAATGATAAGTTTTAACTTTTAATGGTGGTTTTGCATGTGTTGTGTTCCCCTACTATAAAAAACCAACTGTTATTATACTTCTTATTAATAAAGTTATGTTACATTTTGGGTCTCATCTTAGATATATATTCTAAATATCCGATCAGATGACTCCGAATTTTTTTTTAAAAAAGATAAATTAATTAGGAGTCCCTGTCAGATTTTTGATTTATTTGTTAGTCCCTAACAGAGTTATAAGTGTTATCACCTGTTACAGTATACGTTAAGTCCTGTTATAGTAAAGACCTTCATGTTACAGTTAGGGACTTCTAATTAATTTATCCTTTAAAAAAAAAGAGACGGAGGTGAAGGGTGCGAAAAATGATAAGTTTTAACTTTTAATGGTGGTTTTGCATGTGTTGTGTTCCCCTACTATAAAAAACCAACTGTTATTATACTTCTTATTAATAAAGTTATGTTACATTTTGGGTCTCATCTTAGATATATATTCTAAATATCCGATCAGATGACTCCGAATTTTTTTTTAAAAAAAGATTACATGTTATAAATAGTAGGGTGACAATTTTTAGTTTATTTTAAAATTATATTAACTGTTGAGTCATCTAATCATCAATTTAGAGTATGTGAAGATGTAGCTCAGATGATAAATTAGAGAAATATTTATTATAAAATATATCTTAAAAGTTGATGTGAATTATAATAAAAATATTTTATTGGTTGAAAGAATTAGATAATAGTTTTCTCTCCCTTTTATGGCTACTGAAATATTTTCTTATACACATAAATTTTATTGCAAGATGAGAAATGTCTTCTACCCGATCAATTGAGTAGAAAAGATCCCCCCCCCCCCCCACCCATATATGTACAACTAGTCGACACCTGTTTTGAAGGGTAAGAAAGATAATGTACATTGTTTGACAAACAATTTTATTAGTTAAAAAAAAATTCTTATCAAAATTTCAATATAAAATTACTTATCAAATAACTTATATTATATATTTTTTTACCTTTCAAAGATGACACTAAATATCTCTCAAAAGAGAAAAGTTTAGTACACTTTCGCATTGTATTTAAGTGTAATATGACTAGGTACTAAATCTACGTGGCACCTAATAATTAAGTTGTCACTTTATCACTCTCCATATGAGACATGCCATATGAATTTTGTGCCTAGTCATATTACACTTAAATGTAATAAGAAAGTACATTAAGCCATTCTCTTCTCAAAACAGAAAGACATGCAGATTGCAGACGTAAGTACCAATTCTCCCTCTCATTACCATTTCCTACATGATGTGGAGTGATTTTTTCGTAACTACATCATCTTCTTTTTCTTCCTTGTAAAATTTGCTAGAGTGTCGATTTCTTGATCTTAAACATGTCAAATTCTGATCTTAGAATTTACGAACACTAATCTTTGAACCCACAAAATCACACAGGACAAGAGTTCCTTGTTATAAAAAAAAAAATTCCTTAGAGTGCCGATTTCCACCACGTTATGGGCTGGGCGAGCCATGCCTCCTTCAACAAATAGGGGTGTACACGGTTCGGTTCGGTTTCTTCCATTTTTGGAGGAAATCGAACCGAACCGAACTCATACGGCGAACCGAATTGAACCGAACCGAATCAGTTCGGTTCAAACCGAAAATCCACTCTTTTGGTATTTTTCTGGTGTTTTCTGGCGTTAAAAAAAAACCAAAACTATCCCTTTTCTGGCCACCAGGCGTGCGGAGGGCGTGTGACGCCGCCCTCCGCTGCGCTACCATTTTTTTTTGTAAAATTTTATTATTTATATAATTATATATCTATATTCAGTTCATTTCGATTTCTTAACTTGAAATCAAACTGAACCACTTGACCCACGAAACTGAACTGACCGAATCGATTTTTCGATTTGAACCGTATTATGAACAGCCCTATCAACAAATGAATGGAGAGAGAGAGAGAGAGAGAGAGAGAGAGAGAGAGAGAGAGAGAGAGAGAGAGAGAGAGAGAGAGAGAGAGAGAGAGAGACTGTGTGTGTGTTTTAAGGTGGGGAAAATTTTTTTCAAAAAAAAGTTCCATTGCCGGGATTTGAACCCGGGTCGCCTGGGTGAAAGCCAGGTATCCTAACCGGACTAGACGACAATGGAATGTTGTAACGCTCTCTTGCTTTTTATGTATATTAATTGAAAAAGGGTATTTTCGACAACTAGCAGAGATGGCCGGACGTTGGGGAATGGTAGAAATAGAGTTATTATTTAGAAAGAACAAAAGTTTTGTCCACGAGGAACTCTTGTTTTTCATGAAAATTAGTGGATATCGTTGTCATGTTAATAATAAGACGCACACCCGCTTGTAGCTCATAAATTGAACACTTGTTTTCACATAAACCAAATATTTTCCTTTGTCCATATCATACTAAGTAGAACCTTAAAAAGGAAGCCGAGCCTAGATGGAGGGTTCGTTTGAAACCTATAGAGATGCTTTCGTAAGTAATACAACTTTCAAAGCATCACATGGACCTTCATACGTTTGGATGTGATTTTAGAAAGTGGAAATCACCAAAAGCATGCTCCCGGAGTAGACGACGTGGGGACGACGATTTTGTCTCGTCATCCGTACCTTTTTAGGTGGAGGTGATAAAATGTGTGAACTTGAAAAAAAAACAAAGAAAAAAATTCGCAAATGTCCAGATTGAGTGTCTCTCTCCACCCGGGGCAAAAAATTTTAAAAGCGACATTACACCTATTTTTTCTCTTACAAAACCTTCTATCTATTTGTCTCCTCTAGCAATTTTGCAGAGCTCAACAACCGAGGCGAACAGTGGATCGGGCTTTGTCAAAAAAATTTCATTTCAAAATCTTCTGTAACCCGTTACCAAACGATTACTCCACACAAAATCTAAATTCTTTAACCTCAGTTTGGTAATAGATTGAGTTAAAATTAACTTTAATCCAGAACTAAAATTAACTCACTTTTAACTCATTTTTACTATATTTGCATCTGAGTTAACTCATTTGACTATAGTGAATTAACTTAATTTTCTCAAATGTATTTTAGTAAGAAAAAATGAGTTAACCTATATTGGGAAAAGAAAAAATAACAATTAATACTATGTATTGTGAGAGCAAAAAGATAGTTAACTCAATAGGTTAACTCCAACCCACCTCCAGAGGTGGGTTAAAAAATTGTGAGTTAACTCAAATTTGACTCATTTTTAATCTAATCCACTTGAGTTAACTTTATAACCTTTCCAAACTACTTTTTGAATTAATTCTATATTAATTTTAATCCAACCCATTACCAAGCTGAGACTTAAGAAGCGGATGACAAGTACGATGACCATTCCACTGGTTTTTTCTGGTTTCATCTACGCAGCCGCAGGTGGTGTGTAAACTTGAGGCCGAGATATCCATCTCGGGGTAAATAAATAGGTGCAAACTACACCCCAATGGGGGTGTAGTGACATCACCCCACCCAATGGGTGGGGTTGCTCAAGCATTTCCCAATAGAGATATCTTCTTTCACTGAGTGGAACATGATGTCACATCGTCTTAGTCTTGTGCCGCGGTATCACGAGTTTAGAAGAAACTACAGACAAAAGAATATATATATATATATATAACACATTGCCTGCCGCTGGTGAGCTCAAGGACCACCTGTGTTGGGCGAGCTATATGTCTCGAACGGTGGTCAAGTCCACCAAGTGCCGCATGGTTGGCCTGCCGTGCGGGCAATTCCAAGGGGATCTGAGGCCTGCCAGATTCTGGAGTATCTGAGGACACAGTAAAAGAATGAACCTGAGTGGATGTTGATGCTATATATATATATATATATATATATATATATATATATATATATATAGAAAATGGTTTAGTAACACATTAAAGTAACACACCAATCAAAATGCACCACAATCTCATCATTTATGAGGTGTTTTTAACTTTTTTTATTTCAGTTGCTGATGTGGCACAGTTTTAATGGTGATGTTACGAAATGATGTTACCAAATGATGTTACAAAACTGTGTGTGGAGAACTAAATGAAGAGTAATAAATGGACACAAGCATGGATTAATGGGTTACCCTTTTCCACTGGTCAATTAAATTTTCTAAAGTCCCACATTGTGGACATGCCAAAGGAGCAGAGGATGGGAATTGGAGTACATTCAACTTACGCAATGAAATCTGAAATTTCGACGCACAGATCGTTTACTTGGTTATACTAAGATTAAGCTTCCCTCGAAGGAAAGGCAGAGGGAGTTGCATAACAATGTTAACCAGGAAAATCCATGTAGGACTTTTAACGTTCATGTTCAAGAAGTTCCTTCCAACTCATGGCTCTTTTTAACATTCAAGGCAGAAGGATAGCATACGGAGTTACTTGCAAGATATTAGAAAGAATAAAAATGAATACCTATATGGAAGTGTATTGAATTGATTACGTGTGCATATCCAAGTAAAAAGTTGAATGTCATTGTTCGGAGAAACCACAAAAGTTCTGGAATGGGTCGCAGACTAATCTACACTTCCATGAAGAAACTTCAAAAAGATATCATATTTACCTTTTGCATCTCATTCTTCGCGAGTGGATCACCAATCATAATAGAAGAGCGACAAGCACGTGAAGCCAACATAGCACGAACTCTTGGTGGACAAATAGAATCTTGGGTGTCCATTCTATAACTACTGACAATAGAGCATTCCCCTTGGCTATCAGAAAGCATAGAGATAAGCTCCTTGACATCTGTTGAAAGAAAAGACATAACGTTAAGCTTTCCTGAACAGGGCATTTCACTACCCACCGGATTACTTTCGAAGAAGACCAACAAAATACAATATTTTTAATATGTAAATCATATTACCTTCCACTCCAAAAGTTATATTTTTACTATAAGGTACGCCTTTCAATAGAAAATGGAGACCAGGAGGAGCATGAACATCCTCGATGAGTGAAAAGCCATTTTTCCTAGCAAGATGCAAAAATAGAGGTAAGGAGCCAAGGAATACATTGTACTATAATGAATATGCTCTTATATACAAATATACGAGCATACAGTATAACAGAAAAAATTGACTGACAACAACATGGACACCCAGCATAAATATCACGATGCATGAAAGATCACGTTCAAGATTATCACTTGTGGAATAAAGATTGTCAAGGCAGGAAACACACACTTGAACAATAAGTAGTTTGCACAAAAATGAAGAGGAAGATAACAAGAAGGTTGTAGTATCCTCTTTTTTTCTGCTTTATAACTAGTTTAAGTTCAAACTTTAGCCGACATTTTCCCTGGAGAAACCTTGCACCCCTACGTCAAAACTTGCCTCTTTGTCTAGGCGGTTTCCAAAATTCCCTTACTCATGGGAAAAAATGCAGTAACTACAATTTTTTAATAAATACATGATGCATACTTTTATCCCACAACAAGCAGATGTTTGAAGTTCAAATTAGATAAAAGGACGTCTCAGAGTTCAAAAAAAATGTGCAACAAGAATACCTGATCACTTCCATGTGCATAGACGTGACTACTTCCTCTTCTGGTGATAACTCCAACCTTAAAGGCCTGAGGAATTGAGAAAACAAGAACAAACGGGCCTAAGGTCTCCAACTGGCTGAGTTTTCACTTGAATAAAAAATAGTGCAGCATTATTAAAAGGATTCACTAAAGAGGGATATTTCAACTGAAAACCATCTTTTTAACTTTAAGAAGTGCAACAGCAAAGGGGAAACCATGAATTCATAATTTGGTCGGTTCTGGACAATCCAGGCAACAGAACAAGTCTTCTAAGAGAACAATCTACCTAATCCCTTGGGGTTGGGTAAATGTCCTCTTTTGTCTGTGCAGTCTCTATATATGCTGTGTTCTGTTGTTCCGATTAAGCCAAACAAAAAACATAAAACTCTATGATGTCAAAAGTGCACCCTGTAAGGGTGTTTGGAAGTTATTTTTTACAAGATTCTGAAATCCCATGATATGACTGATAAAAACTGCTTGATCCAACAATCTACAAATTCAAGCTTACTCCAAAGTTAACTTTCAAGGATGCGATGACAATACAGAGGAGGATAATAAACTCACCTAAGAAGTGGTTGTTGGTTCAAGATGGTCAACCGTGCAAGTCGCTCAAAATTGTATTTTTCATCTGCTGCATGCTGTGAATATACAAATAAAATTAGAATAAGAATATGTCATCTGCCAATACAATTATATGGACATGATTCACTAGGCAAAAGTTTCAGGAAAAGATAGTCATCATCATCAAAGGCTTATCCCATTATTTGGAGTCGGCTACATGAATCCTTTTCCGCCAAAGATCTCTATCAAGTGTTATATTCATGTTTAAACCTAAGAAGTTCAAGTCATTTCTAATAACATTTCACCATCTCATCTTAAGCCTTCCCCTAACTCTTGTACTAGCATCCACTAAAACTTGGTCACATCTTTTAACCGGCGCCAAGTTTTGGCAACGGTACACATGTCCAAACCACCTAAATCTATTTTCTCTCATTTTCCTATCAATTGGAGCTATCCCCAAGTCCTCACAAAAGCGCTCATTCCTAATCTTATCTTTTTTAGTCTTACCACACATCCATCTCAGCATTCTCATCTATGCTACACATATTTTGTTAATGCGTTCCTTTTGTACTGCCCAACACTCAATACCATATAACAAGGCAGGCCTCATAGCCGTTCTATAAAACTTCCCTTTAAGTTTCACGGGTTACGACGATCGCAGAGGACTCCTGATGCACTTCTCCATTTTAACCAGCTTGCCTTAATCCTATGTGCAACAAAGTCAAAAATCAGAAAAAGAAAATAACTGCTTATGGACAAGCAGATGAGACCCAGGAGCTTACTTGATCCACAATGAACAAGTCTTGATCTAGCTTGCCAATTATGAAACCAAGATTGAACTGCCCAATGACCTACAAGAATGTTACGTCCTACTGTCAGTTGCATTTTCTCCAAAATAGAGCACAAGGCTGTAATTCTAAGAAAATGAATAGTACAAGGAAAGCAGCTACATGCTTGACAAAAAATGAATTAACTGATATCAATGGATAGAATAAACAATTTGCATGCAGATGCTGTCAACAAAACATTAGTTAACTGAATGCATTTGGGACAAAACTGGTGGGCACAACTGTACATCAGAAAATGAGAAAAATCTGATGTGAAGATGGGATTACATGTTTGACACTAATGATACAAACAGAGCCATAGATATATCTTGTATAAAACTCCAGAGTCAGATTAAAGCAAGATTCATGAACCTGACAGACTACTTTGGTTTTTACCAAATTATGGCACCACATTTAGTTAAATTCAGTAAAGACAAATACCAAAAAACAATAATATCACATAATACAAAAAAATAAATGGCCGTCTATAATTAAAATTGATGCTACGCATCTAGGATTGCTTGATAATCAATAACTAGATATAATAACTACCAAGGGAAGTGATTCAGAAATCCTCTTGCTACTGGAAATCTGGCATGTGCATCGAGAAGAAAACTTTTAAAGCTTGGTTCCAAAAATGAGCTGTGTCAGTCTGCCCGACTGGTAATGTGAGATGCTTTATGAAACTTAATACATCTAGATATCTTATTCTATACTGGAATACAACCCAAAAGTTGTTGAACATGATATTTCAGTAAAGCAACAAGGTGTTCCATTACAACCAATGGAAAGTCATTGCCAGCTGATCTCAAATATTATGCATACAAAGATGCAAACTGAACTGATCAGGACCAGGTAGCTAGCTAACAATCAGCCATTATCTTAGAAAGATCCAAAGACTAACATGGGAACATCACATCTTCTGTCACCTCAGCCCAAAATCCTTCAAGATGCCAAAAACACAGCCAACTAACTGGAAATGATATTAAAGAGAGAATGAAACTAGGTGTGAAATTATGTAAAAAAAAGATGCCACCACATATTTGCATACAGAGTGACGCAGATGGTCCATTCATGCTCAGTTTAATTACTCAACCAACGACTAACGCATAAAAATCGCTCATTCAATATCAGCATTTTGCATTATAAAAAATTTGCCAAAACTTAACACAGATAAATCTACTCATTCAGTTGTTTTCGTTTAGGAGCAAAACCTTCATTCTTCCAAAGTCTTGTTTCTTGAAATACTTCTCCAACTCAACAGTAGCTGCAGCTAAATTTTCTGCTTTTTGATCTTCATTCTCTGATTGATAATCCCTTAATGTTGCAGCCGTATAGTGCCTAAAGCATTATTGAAGTAATGACAAAAGATTAGGAACATTTAGAGAAGCAAGCATACAATGATAATGCTCACAATGATCAAAGGAAGAAAGTAACAGCAATAGGATAACCTTCCAGTCATTTTTCTTTCCATTGCAACAACATCAGAATGAAAAGCTGAGGTCTTAGTCCTTCTTGTTCTGATCTCCTTCATGTTAAATTGCAGAAAAGAACAAGAACCTGTAGCAGAACAAGGTTTCAAAGTATTGATAGCTTCATTTGTTGATGTCTTATTTGAGGGGCTTCCAGGATCTTTAAGATCTTTATTAGGCAAAACTTGTGAATCTACATCAACAGAGCATTCAGATTTTTCCTGGAAATGACAAGAATAGAGTCATCAACAGTGAGCCGAGTAGCACACAGACAGAAAGGTGTTTGTAAGCGGATGCCATACATTAGTTATGTAGAAAAGTAGTTAATAATGTAAAAATATCAAAATTGCCATGACATTCATGAACATGCAACATTTGTTTCACAAAAAAACTATCCACCTTTCGTATTCTGGATGGTTCATCATAAAGAATGTGAATTGGAAACTAAGCTAGCAACACCCATATAAGAAAGTAAATGCTAGGGTGCCACACCTATTTTGACAACCACAAAAGACAAGTGCTACATCATCCTAGTCCTACATAGGGGATAGTAATAACTATAGGGGTGTCAATGGGCAGGTTTGGACTGGCCCAAGCTGTCCAACCCAGCCCAAGGCCAAGATGGCCCAACCCAAGCCCAAACCAAACCCAATAGATTAAAGTAACTAAAACCCACATTGGCCCGTTGGGGCCCATTCTAGCCCAACAAGTCTTTCACACAATCACAATTTATTATTAGTCATTTAAATCTTTTATTAGCATCAAATAACTAAAAACATTTATTTTTCTAAATCAAAATTTATAGTGTAAAAATATTTTATTATCTTCTGTAAATAAAATTATTTTTTTCTGGCAAGAAAAAATCATGTAATAAAATATCTAATAACTATAGTTGCTTCTAAAAGAAGAGAAGAAAGTCGGTTCACCACACACATTAATATATTATGATATCATCTCTAAAAAATTAAAGCAATGGTATCTCAAGTTAATTAGAACAAAAGCATTCAGAATGGTTTTTTGGTAGTAGGATGGAGCCTAGCAGCTCCAGAAAAAAAGCAAACAAACTTGTACATGCCTTCTATAATAGCCGAGATACAGTTGAATGGCACCAGACGGGCCTAGCAGCTCCAAAAAAAAGTAAACAAACTAGTACATCTGTAACTCCCTGGGGCCCAACGGGTCTATCCAGCCCAACCCATTAATTAACGGGCTTAACAAGCGGGTTTTAAGATGGATGGGCCATTCTATTTACGCCATAATGAACTCCAACACGGGCTGTCCATTGGATCTATGGACAGCCCAACCCATTGACACCCTTAGTAATAAGCCCAAGTGGCACTTGTTTGTGGGTGGAAAGGGAGCGTCGCAAAAAAAGTGTCAGCCAAGCATGTCGCTAAAACAAATAGTAATGAAGTTCTTAACGATGGGGCATTCCATTTTTTATTGGTTCATTCCAAAAGTTCAATAGATTTTGAGGAGTTTCTAATAAATAGATGGATTGGTGGCTTACATATAAATATAAAATATTATGGGGGTTAAAATCTAGAAACCCAAAAAAGGAATCTAACAGTGGATAATTAAAAAATCTAGTACGGGATACAGCAGGTCAAGTTTCTGCCTTTAGTTCTAGGTGATAAAAGGCAAGAAAGGACAAGTCTTCCTGCTTGTTTTGACACTGCCTTAATTTATACTTCAGTTTTCTCTTGTGATCGATGTTAGAAAATTTTCCAATAACAAGGGTGGTGGTGGGGACACGTGCGCGAGACCGGTTCGACCCAGCGTTGGTTTACCGTCGTTGTCGGACCGCTCAGCCAGTGTCGTTGTGGCTCGACGAGACAGTGGAAGACTTTTGAGGCCCCATAGTGCCTGTTTGTTAGTGGACTGGCCCATTTAGGGCCCATTATGTAGTCTTTTTTATTTTCTTATGATTTTCTGCACGAGCTTTCTGTTCACTTGGGTTATTTTGGTCTTTTCCTTCATGGTTGTCTTTTGGCCTTTCGGAGTGGCCTTTATATGTAACTGTTCTCCTCTAGTGCGGATGGTGGATGCATGAATAAAAAAGTGAACAGTTGTCAAAAGAATGGGAATGATTACATGAGTTGCTGAGAACCTGTGTGTGCTAGCTTGGGGGATCCCGGGAAGGGAGGGTGAGAAGCCCCACCTCCCCCTTCTTCTCCGTCTCCTCTTTCCCCACCCCTGTTCCTTCTCTCTTTCTCCTTCTGTCGCACTGTTCCCTCTCTCTCTACCCCTGTTCTTCCTCCTCTTCCTCCCAGAATTCTCTCTCTCTCTCTCTCTCTCTCTCTCTCTCTCTCTCCTCTCTCTCTCTCTCTCTCTCTCTCTCTCTCTCTCTCTCTCTCTCCACTCTCCTCCGCATCGACCTCCTCTGTCGAACCCATCACCCTACAACCCACCACCCGCGAGCCACCTGCGCAGCCCCCCCTTGCCTGCGAACCGCCTCCAGAACCCCTGTTCGGCAGGCCCTCTGCTTGCGGACCCCACCAGAGTCAACACGAACCCATCGCGGCGTCTGCGGCCTGCTGGTGACGCTCGCACACGCATGGGAGTTGCAATCTACCAGCCCCACCTGCATCAGACCCCGCCGACTTCCCCCTCCTCCCGTGTGGGCCTGTCACCCGCAGAACAGGGTCCCACCTTTGTTGACTGCGCCGACCACCGCCTCCACGCCCCCTCGCGAACTCGCAAACCCCACGTGGGGTCCCTGCCTGTGACAACTGCGCGCCGACAGCGCCCCGCCTCCTGCTCGGGCTCCCCAGGACGCCAGTGTTCCGCAAGTCCACCTTCGCCACGTCCGGTTGCTGATCGCCCGGCCAGCTTTGCATGACTGCTGGATGAACCACCCAGAGGCCAAGAACATCAACAAGGTGGAAGAATTGCACCTGTATATTCCACGTTTTCCACACGAGTTCAGTTTTCCCAGACGTCCGAGAACGCCCCCACGCCGACACCCACGAAGGCCGTCTGTCTCACCCCCACGTGGGCGGTCCTTGGGCCCGGTGGTTGCTGAATTCGCCGGATTGACGTTGGAAGCACCAGAAATTAACGGAAGTCAAACCGTGTTGCCAAACGACGTCCCCAATACGAAACCTCGCTCTTCAGCGGGTCAGTTAGTCGTTATAGGTTCCTTCCTTACCTGCTGGTTGGTATATGAACATATTTGTTCCCATGCATGTGTGATTAGGATAACTAGCCAGTCTTAAACTCTTATAATCATTGTTGGTTGTGTGACGTGAGAACCCTCCTGTGCTATCAATTTGCGAGATTAGAATGTATTGCTAATGTCCTAGACAAATGGTAGTTCTCACTACCATCGATCCGTGGTGTTTCTTTGCTGCGAGGGACGACTTGTTCAACTAGTTTCTTGTTATATTATGTACTCGCCCTCCTGTTATACCTGTGGAAAAGCATGTGGATATTCTTCTCTTATGATGTTCATTGCGGATTTGACATTTGGTTTAGATTGAGAACACGTGTGTTAGTCGTCCCGCATCAGGTGGTTTTCCCTATGCTATGGCCTTAACTTCTATTCCAAAACATAGACAGCACAGACAAGGAAAATGAAGATTTAGAAGAAAGAAATCATGTGATATATGTGTACATAAACGAAACAACCAAGACATAAAGAAGAAACTTTAACCATGCAGCACTTGATAATAACATTTGAAATAAGGCAATACTTAGGCAGATGACTAAAGGGAGGTTGCAGGTTGAGAAATTGGGAGGAAAAGGCCAGAGTATGATTCACCAATAAATATGCTTACATTACAGGTGGTCATATGATACCATGCTACTGCTGTTAATACCAGATACCTCATGTTCTAGAAGAGTAATATTATAGAGTACTGAGTCGTTTCTCATAGAGGGGGGAAAATATAAGACATGAAAGAAGTAATTAAATACTGAATGTGGTAATAGGAAACATGGACCTTTCAGCCCCTCAGTTCACATGATTGTCAGGTGTATCTGATCATAGGTGGACCATCACTTTCTTTCTGTGTGATCCACCTCAAGTAAATAGAGTGTGAACATTTCCAACAGGGAAGATAATCAGTGATCTTGATGGCTCCATAAGGGCTAAACTGGAATTATCATTATTGTTATTATTATTATCCGGAAGTGGGGTGGGGCGGGGGTTAATAATTTGCCTACCTTTCAGAGTTTATGTGCAACTATTTTTGCATATTGTTTCAAGGGCCTCCCTGCAGGAGAAATATTTTAAAACACACAGCATGCACTTCTTTTCCCTTTCATGTTAACTAGCCTCGAGAGCAAATTCTGTTGAATCCGTACAGATCCAAGTTGACAATACTCAAATACAGAATATGGCTCTTTTGCGTATTTGATAATTAACAGAAACTAAAGCAGTCAGAACCATCTATCCCATCATAAAAGGCTTGCACATGACTAAGGTGAGGAGGCCGTGAAGTTTTCCATGCAAAAACAATTTGCCATTATTACGTTCAAATGCACTAAAGCAGAATATATAAAAAAAGGATACTAGACATAGTCATGACTTGTTAAATAGTAAAAAATCTGTACAATGACCATCACAGCATCATTAAAAGGACATGCAACAGAAACTTTTACATACCTCGCCAGTTTGTGTGTCACATATAATGACATTATGAACTTCCACTCTTCTCGGGACATGATGTGACCCCAAATTCTCCATGAGTTTGTTTCTCTTAACCTCCGGGGAATTATCAGGCAGGACATCACGAGAAGGGGCTTCAAAAGATGTGGCATCTGTCTTTAAACCAGTCTTCTCCACCGGACAGGAGGTCACCTTGTTTCTTAGCACAGGCAACTCAGATAATATATGACAACTGCTGTCATGTTTCCTCTTGCTTAGATTTATGAACTTGGTAAGGGAAGATTGAACAATCCTTAGTCCAGAAGATGACCTCATATTTTCTGAACTATCACACCTGACTGATCTTCCAGGAGATGAAGCATCTGCAGTTTTTAACTGTTGCTGGGGGACATCATCAGGCTGCATACATTGATTGACAGTCAAAATTTCATTATCCTTATCTACAGCATGATATGTACATTCATTTTGGATAAAACTATCATCCTTGATGTGGGAATTTACTTTTTCCACAAAAGTATCTTGCCTAATTTCTTCAATCATCGTGGAAGAAGCATCTTCTTCTAGCAGGAGCTTCTGACTACTGGAGGTTTCCAGTTGCTCACTGTGATCAAGAACTACAGGACTAGATGAAGTAAGGAGATCATTATCACCATCAGAAGCATCTGACCCACTAGCATATGTCTCTTTATTTTGATCCTCAACTTTGTTGATAGAATAACCACACTGGCTAGGAGCATACATCTTTTCTATAGTTTCCCTTAGAGAAAGCATGAGAGAGCCTTCATCTGAGAAGAATATCTTCCTTTTATCAGGAGTTACATTTACATCATATGATTCCTTAGGTATTATGATATTCATTATTATAATTGGATACTGCTTTGCATTTGAGCATCTGTACAACTCATTTACAAGCTTGCTGACTTTCGGCATATCCACAGGCCGGCCATTAACAAACAAGAATTGTCTATCACCCAAGTTTCGGCCACTGCCCTGTCTGGGTTTTGAAAGAAAACCCTCTACCTTGCAGCCCTCAGATATGGATAAATTCAATGGTTCTAGACATGTGAAGGTATCAAAACCAAATACATCTATAATGTTATCTTTAAGTGAGCTTCTTCCTTGTGTTTTAAGTACTGCAGATTTCAAATTCTTCCCAGTTGTATTTGTGCAAACTAACCGGACACCTTTCGCAATCAGTGCATATGCCTAAAGGAAAAAAAGTATATTGTAAGCCAGCTTTCATACTCAGAAGTACTCAAGATCTTTTAAAGGCTAAAGAAGAAACAGAAAACTATGAGCAAATGAAAGCCATTGATTAAACATCATTAGATAACAACAGAAATACTCCAGTCATGGAACGACGTTGACAGCTAAACATAAAAGGAATGCTTCAATTACTCCCCCAATCAAGTGCTAACAGGAGGCTTGTCATGGATGGTGGTCCTAAATGCACTTTCCTGACAGGGCATACTCCAAGAAGTTTCCTTTTCCAACATGGAGTCCCCCAAGAAGTTAAACATCTGGCACTTTATATGACAACTCCCTCGGAGGAAGAAACAAAAACTTGTTACAATGAAGGTGTAATACTTACTGAACCATGATGATGATAGTGAAAATACTTGCATGACAAACTATATGCGTTGAGAGATCCTAATATGCTTCATCTCTATGACTAGTGTGCTATACACAGAGATTTTAATGCTTGTGATCAGTAATTGGGAGATCATACAAAAAGCAGAAAGAATATAAATTATTAAACATTTCTTCTCTTTTTTTGGTTGGAAAACTAGTATATTACATTATCCTTTAGAAATTCCTTAGAAATCTGCTTCCAGTGAGATTTGAACCTGTGATCTCATAATTCCTGGTATGCATGGATGGCTAACCACTAGTCCACTCCTTGAGTGTCTAGAAATGTATTGAACATGTCTAGATACATTGGGTTTTCAGCTACATAGAAGCTGCAGAAGTATTGAACAGAACTTCATTTGTAATAAAGGACAAGTTTGACAGGACAGTCCAAGAGTATAACCAATTTGCATGAATTCAAAGAGCTGCTTTCCTCACATGTAATAGAGAAATAAGCTTTCCATATTCCCGTCGGATGTTTCGAGAAAATTCCTTGCTCCTTACGGGCAAAGTGGAGAACAACTTCCCAACTGTGACAGTGGTACCAACTTGTTGTGCTGCTTTCTTTTCAGATGTTATCACACCGGAATGATCAAAAGTCAAGTGTGTACCCACTGTTTCATTCTTAGTTCTTGTCTCGACAGTCAACTTCCCTAATGCACAAAGAGAACTCAATGCCTCCCCTCTGAAGCCAAAAGTTGTTAAGGAACGGAGATCGGGAAAGTCTATTATCTTAGAAGTATGATGCTTAAGTGCAAGAGCCTGCAAAGATGGAAAAAGCAGTCCGTCAAACATGTGAAGAAGAAATCTCTATGATTAATCGATTATTGAAGAAAATTTATGTATGGCATCTGCTCAAATAATGACCATAGAGAAAGCAGATCCAAGAACATAATTTTTTAATGCGGCAAATGTACACGAGCTGAGAAACAACACACAACTGTTGTTCGTGATTCTATGAAAGATTCTTTTCTACCTTCATTCATCCTCGAAGTTGCCAGCAAATCTTCAGGGATGATGTGGTCTGCTTAAGCATTTGGTACAATAGGTTCATAAAAAAATGTATCATGGATTAGGCATAAAAGGCACCCAAACATGGATGAAGATTTGCAGATCTGAACATGGAGTGTTAAAGGACAAAGAGAATGGTTAAGGAAGGGTCACACAAGCTTTTCTCTATCACGGTCGACTGTTGTGCTGATGGGGTGTGATTCTCAACCAATGTAAGGACCATACCTCAGGTTGGAACAGCATTGAGCACATCCATTGCTGGGGAAGATTGCTTGGCAGTGAAACAGGGGAAAGGCTAAAGAGTAAAGAGGTATCGGTAACAATGGCTATGTTGTGCCATGTGAAAGCAGCAGTTACCTTGTGGATGAGCATGGGAATGATGGCAACATCAGCTTCAGTGAAACCATAAAAGATACAAATATTATATCCGCAAATCAACAGTAATGGCATGAATATGAGTATGCACAGAAGCAACAATAGAAATGTTGACGGTACATCAAATACCTGAAAATTTTTTGGTGAGATCCCACAGCCATTATCTGTAACCTTAATGGATTCTGCACCATATTCTCTAAGATTTATCTCAATCCTCGTAGCACCAGCATCCAAGCTGTTTTCAACCAACTCCTTGACAGCAGCAGAGAGATCTAGAATTACTTGTCCTGAGCAAATCCTGTGGATCACCCCTTTAGTGATAGCCTTAATGGTTGGACAATCACTTACACCTGCCATCCAAATATTGCCAAGAAAACTCAGACATAGAAGTCCAATATAAAAAATCATTTGCTAGTGTATTACGATCCGACAAAAACGCCTCAAAGAAATCATCATTTTACCAATATTATATAATCTAATGATAAAGTTGAAGCACGACACGACGAAATATCCTTAAAAAGGTTTAAAATGAGACGGTTTAACATAAACTATTTAAAAAAACACAAAATTTTCTAGTTTAACTTCGAATCTGGCACTTAAACAATAAGTAGTCGAGAAAAACCATAAACTGACCCCAAAGATAAGAAAAAGTGGGACAAGATGATGCTGACACGACGATGACAACCGATGATGATGAGTTAAATTCTGGTATTTGAAAAAAGAAGACAAGGGTATGCCTTAAATAATACAGTTAGACCGATGCGATCTGCGTTCTTAAGTACGTGGGTAGCTGAAATCAGGATCCTGCGAAGTTCAAGTGTGATGTTTGTCGAAGCTGTGAAGTACGGTGAGGCCAATTAGCATGGGGCCGTAGCTACATCCTTGACGTTTCCTGCATCTATTTTTGGTCCTCAATCCACCCAAAGCCAAGAGGAACGAAAAGGTTGCAATCCCGATACGATTTTGGTTCTTGTAGGGTTCTATTTCGTCGGCAACGGTCGCCCAGGAGAACTAGAGACGGGGTAGGGAGTAGGTCCGGTCGGACAGGAAGTGGCGCGGCCGACGAACACCACGAGCCAGCCAGAACTCGAGCATGTTGGAGCAAATCGAGTAGGACATCAAAACGGCTGCGCGAAGAAGGTTTTACCTGACATGTAGGCAGGCCGGATTGTGGAGAAGCCCACAGTGGCAAATGTACGCCCCGGAAAGTATCTTAGCCGGGCGCCGACGAGGAAGCACTGAGACGATGAGTGAACACCACACCACCTCGAGCTGCGGGGTGCCGCTGCTCTCACGCTCTCTACGGCCGGCGCTGCCCTTCTCCGGGCTCGAGTGGTCGGGCAGAGTTTTCAGCAAAGCGGCTGGGTTGTGGCGGGAACCGTGAAGGGGCCAAGAACAACAAACCCCTCTCCAGAGGCTTAAGTAGTTAAGTTCTAAGTCTAATGGAAAACACACAAAAAAAAGTTTACTTTTTGTAGTCTTTGTAGTCTTTTGCAAGTAGTTTTTAAGTTATTATAAATTGACTATTCAATCTTGAAAATATAAAAAAATTTAGGGTAAATTAATTAGAAGTCTATGACTGTAATAAGGAAGTTCTTACTAACGTATACTGTAACAGGTGATAACACTAACTGTAATGAGTTACAATTATGTTAGGGACTAACAAATAAGTCAAAAGTCTGATAAGGACTCCAAATTAATTTACCCAAAAATTTAACTTGGGCATCGTTTAGAAACCTGTTGTTATTAATTTTGACATACAAAATTATTGACAAAAGTGGACGTATTTTTAACTGCACATCAATGACTCCGACTTCCGTATAAGAGAATAATTTAGTGCACTTGAGTTTTAAATTTTACAGAGGACTCCGGTTGGGTCGATCGGTTAGAACTCTTGCTTAAAAGTAAGAGGTCTCGAGTTCGATTCCTTGGGGGGGGGGGGCTTACCTGATTTACATGCAATCTTCGAGGTGTGTAAATCCGAGATTTTCTTGGTCAAGTGGGGTAAGAGCAATACGGGTACACGGAAAGTAGGAGCTGACAAGTCCTGACCTTGGGGTTCACGAACACCAATCCCTGAGCCCACAAAACCACACGGGGCGAGGTTTCCTCGTTACCAAAAAAAAGTTTTACACTTTACACTTTTATCTCTTACTTCTCGTGGCCAATGAAAAAAAAGACACAATGCACCTATCTAATGAGAAATAAGAGATGCAAGTGTAAAGTGTAAAATTGAAGTGCACTAAATTCTCCTCTCTGTATAATGTTGATTTTGACATTTCAAGAAATATAGAGAGAGCTAATTTTCTCTCTCTTCTCTAAAGAAAAATATAAAAAAGCAAAGGCGGAGAAAAAAAAAATAATATGAGCCATTGCATTTATAAATACCTTTCCTTGTCAACATTAGCCATCCTTACCCAGACACCGACTTCCCACTGCCCACCCCTCTTTTGTCCGCTTCTTCTTCTTTATTCTTCAGCCCCCCCTACAGCACGTGAACGGAGGGGAGGGGGAGACCAGCTACGCCAAAAACTACTCCATTCAGGTGCACTAGTTGATCAAGTAAAAACTGATAATTTTTTTTCTTTGATTAAATAGTTTCATTATTTTTTAATTATCTGGCATAGAAGAGGTAATACAGACGACGAGGTAAGCAGTAGAAAAGGCTCTGTTGGAGCTCTGCTTCGCTGTCTCCTTCCCCACCAAGTTCAGCGTTGTAGATCTCAGTTGCTTCTCTCGTCCTCCAAGCCGAACGCCCTATTTGTGACGAGCGTCAAGCGACATCGTCGACATCATGGAGGCCGGCATCGAAGATGTAAGTGTGAAGTTTTGATTTAATTTTTTATGTAAGTGGTGTATTTTTTTTACTTTAATTTGGTTCATCTTTTCAAATTTATGATTGAGATTATGATTCAAAATTTTAAATAATATTGTGCCTTGTGAGTCTATGATGAGCTGGTTACATATATGAGAAAGAAGTGAAGTGTTTGATAATGTTGATAATGAAAGAATCATACAAAGTTTCAAAATATGAAAATACGTCGAGTGCAAATTTAAAAACTAGTCAAAAAATTTTCTATTTTTTTAAGCAAAGGAAAAGACATAATTAGTTATTTTATGAGATTTTTTTATAATAGAAATGAAATCACTTTGATAATATTTTTATTTTTAATATTAGATGTTATTATTTTTATATACATATATATGTGCTCTCCCCCAAACAAAATTTTGAATCTACCACTGGAAGAAAAGTTGATTTTGGAGATTTTCGGGTATGGGGGACGAGGGTGAACTCATCGTCGTGCCCATGTGAGGTGTGAAGTGCTGATTTTTTTCCTCCATCTTTTATGGGTTTTTCGCGGATACGAAATTGTTTTTTTTCTAGGCACGTCTTTTGCGAGTTGGGCACGGGCGATGCGGCCCCTAGTCTCTCGCACTATAAAAATGACGCGAAAACGTGCTCATATGCGTGAAAGCCAATTTGGTCAAAATCAATTTTCTCGAATTACTTCCAAATGTTGCCTTGTAAGTAAGTCTTTTTAGATAAGTAAGAGAGTATGCACTAAGTTTCGTAAGTTTGAACTTGAACAATTAAGTTATTTGGTCACGGGGTTACAAAAATAATGTCCTAAACAGTATGTTAGTTTCTATTATATATGCAACATGACATACATTAACTTAAAATATTATTATGATATTATTAGTATGACTCTTCTTGTAACTATTAAAGTGGTTGTATTTGTGTGCTAATAATTATATTCATATGCTTATAGTTGTATCGTGGTACTTACGTGCATGTATTAATGTGATTATAGTTGTATCATGGCACTTGCTTTGCTTATGGTTGTGTTATGATGTTTATGTTATAGTATTTATGTTTGTATCACCATGTTTTATAGTTGCATTATGATGTTAATTTATGATTATATCTTAATACTTATGATTGTTTTCAGATGTTCTGATTATATTTTGGTGTTTGTGATTGTATCATGGTGCTTATGCTTGTGTCATAGTGTTTAAAGTTGGATCATGGTACTTAAGATCTTATTCACTTGTTTATGGTTGTATTTTTTGTATTTATAATTGTATCTTTGTGTTTTTATTTATATTCATATGTTAAGTTATATCCAGATGCATATATTTGTATCTTAATGATTATAGTCGTATTTTGATGCTTATCATAGTATTTATGATTATATTGTGATGTTTAAAGCCGTATCATGATGCTTACGGTTATATTCTAATGTTACAAGACTATATACATATATTTATGATTGCATTTTGATACTTATAATTATGTCTTAGTGCTTACAATTGTATTTTAGTACTTAAAATTATATCTTCTTACTTATAATTGTATTTTAGTGTTTATAGTTATATTTTAATACTTATGTTTGTGTTATGGTGCTTATGATTGTATCTTTATGCTTATAATTGTATCATTGTGCTTATGGTTTTATTTTCAGGCTTATGATTGTATTATAGTGCATGTGTTTTCGTATTTATGGTTATAATATTCTAACACTTATGATTGTATTTATGTGCTTATAACTGTACCATGATATTTATGGTTGTATTTTGATGTTCGTAGTAGCACTAAGATACAACCTTATGTACCAGGATAAAATCATAAGCATTAAGATATGAATATATAATCTTAAGCATCAGAATATAATTATAAGCGTTAAGATATGATCATAAATATTAAAATACAACTGTATATAAACACATGCATGTAATCACAAGTACTAAGATACAACCATAAATGTTATAATACAATTATAAGCGTAATTATATACAACCATAAGCATTGGATAAGCACCAATGTACAATCATAAGCATAAAGATATAACCATAAGTATCAAGATATGATCATAAACACTAGGATTCAACTAGAAGGACATAAATATAACCATAAGTACCATAATACAACCATAGACATTAAATACATCAATAAGTACTAAAATATAATTATAAGTACTAAAATACAATAATAAATATTATGATACAATTATAAGCATTCAAATGTAACTTTAAGTACTAATATACAACCTTAAGCACTAAGATGCAACTATAAGTACTATAATATAGCCATAAACATATGAATAATCATAAACACCATACAACCATAAGTAGATTAATACAATTAAAAGAATCAAGATACAATCATAAGTATTAGATTACAATTACAATACTAAATATACAATCATAAGCACTATGATATGACTATAAATATCATACTAAAATCATAAGCACTATAATATAATTACAAATATGGTGACACAACCATAAACAATGATACAACAAGACAAATTAGAATACAATCGGAAGTGCAATGATACAACAATAAATAACCTACTACAATAAGCATCATTACACTAACACAACCATATCATGGTGCTTTATGTGACAAAGATACAACTACTAAGCACACATACATACAACCATACAACTATAATCAAGATACAACGATAAACACTCCATGTAAAAAAAAACCACAAACACACATATACACACACGACCAAGATACAACAATGGGCACATAAATGCAAGTATGACCACACAAATATAATTATAAGTACGTATGTGCATACAATTATAAATATTAGAATACAACAATAAAGTAGCCGCTTACAACTATAGATACCATGATATGACCATAAACACACACATGCATAGAGTTAGAAATAGCACATGAGGAGTAATTTGGTTGGTGGGGCATTCTAATGTTCAACAAGAGGTTGTGGGTTCCATTCTCGTCAAATATAGATTTTCTAAGGATTTTAGAAAGATATATTTTTAAGGGTTTCTCTAGACTCGAGACATGAGTTAATGAGAGAGGTCATGGATATTAACTCGGGACCGCTTGATAATAACTTTGTACAAGATCAACGACTTAGCCAGTTGAACAAAAAAAAGTAAGAAAGATAAGTACTATAATGCACAATATAAGCACACATATGAAAATATGAGCACTATAATACAACCATACACGTAAACATATCGTCATAAACATGCAACATCATAAATACTAAGACTAAATCATAAGTATATGTACGTGTAACTATAGGTATCTGAATATGATAGTAAATACACCCATACAACCATATCACTAGATCACAACGACAATACTCACAACATTATGCATCAAAATACGAACATAAACAATAGAATATAAGCATAAGTTTAGACATACAATTAGAGGGACGAAGATATAATCATAAACACACATCCAATATAAGTCATCGGACACAACCATAAAAATATTGTAAATCACAATAAGCACCAAAAAAATGCATAAAAGGTTTAAAGGTTTAGGAACGCGATACAACTTCTTGTCCAATTTAGTTAAGAGTAATGCTAGGCTCCCATCGAGAGCCTAGCTGAGCTGGAGGGGCCGCGCCTCTCCACACGCACGCCGCGTGGAGGGGGCGGGCCCGTCCAACATTAAATGTTATTTTTTTTTATAATTTGTGTACATAAATAATATATTTGTGCACATAAATAGTGCACAAAATGAAAAACAAGAAAACAAAGTATTTAATGTGGGGGGGCCCGCCACGGGAGTGCCTCTTCACCCTCTCGCTCTCTGGCGTCTTCTGGTTTTTGGGGAAAACAAAACGCCGCCTGCGTTTTCTTCTTCCCGTGCGCGACTGGAAAACGCGAAGGGCTGTTCCTTTTCTTTTCGCACTGCTGTTCGTGATCTACTGCTTCCTGTGTGCGTGCGAACAACATCACCTGGGCGCTGTTGTGCCTGTGCGCTCCTCCGTGCGAGGTTGTTTCCGTGGGCTACGTCCGTGTTGGAGTGCACCTACGGGCGAAGCGAGTGGTTGTCGGATCTTGGAGGATTTTGCCAGCGAGCCTTTGCACCGTAGGGCGGCAATATATTCTCTAAAGACAGTCGGCACGCCGGCGCTTCAACCAGATAACTATTTTTGATCTCTGTGAACATATCATCTGTCTATTGCTTACTTGCCTGTTACGGATTTCTTACAATTTTAGAGAATATATTGCATCAATAGACATGGTGAATGTTAAGGCTATGGGGTCTGATGAGGCTAGCGCCAAGCCCGAGAGGTTTTCCGGGCAGAACTTCAGACGTTGGCAACAACGGATGAAGTTTTGGCTTACTACGCTAGGGCTTTTCTCCGTTATAGAATCAGATCCTC
The DNA here is from genome assembly GCA_014218235.1 of Colocasia esculenta. Taxonomy (NCBI): domain Eukaryota; kingdom Viridiplantae; phylum Streptophyta; class Magnoliopsida; order Alismatales; family Araceae; genus Colocasia; species Colocasia esculenta. The sequence continues at coordinate 148,408,258 of CM024762.1, forward strand.
CTTCAACCGATGAAGAGGAACCTGCCCGTAGTGCTGCGATAGAGAGTTTTAAATAGAAGGATTACCTCTGCCACGGGAGAATCCTATCTGCCCTCTCAGATGCACTATTCGATGTGTACTGCTCCACAACCTCGGCCAAAGAGTTATGGAAATCGTTGGATAAAAAATACAACTCTGAGGATTCGGGTTTAGAAAAGTACACTGTGGGGAAGTTCCTGAACTTTAAGATGGTTGAGGGTAAATCTGTGGTTGAGCAGACTCATGAATTCCAGATTTTGATTCATGGTCTTGCTGAGGGAGATATGCCATTGCCCGAGAAACTTCAGGTTTTGTCTATCATCGAGAAGTTGCCTCCGAGTTGGGAAGATTTTGGCATGACTCTCAAACATAGGAGAGGTAAAATCTCTCTAGAAGATTTGATGATTGCACTAAACATTGAGGAAGAACATCGGAAGCAAAACAAGGATGATGATAAGGGAATGCCTGTGGATTTTACTCCAAAGGCGAATGTGGTGGTATCCTCTTCGGACAAGAAGAAGAAATTCAAGAATCAGAAAATGAAGAACAAATTGAAACCCAAGCAGAAAATTCAAAAGAAAGATGGAACTAAGCCGTGCTAGACCTGTGGACAAGTTGGACACTTTGCCAAGTTCTGTCCTGAGCGAAAGGACAAGAAGAAGAACCAAGGCAATGTGCCCAACACCAAGGCACAAGTCAATGTTGTGACTGCTAGTGCTGGCACCAGCGATGGGTTTGTTTCCTTTAACCCCGAACTAAATTTGATTTATCAACCCAATGAATGGTTAGTTGATACAGGTGCTAATGTGCATTGTTGTGCTGATCGCTCTGCCTTCGTTACTTATCAGGTAATTGAAGGTGCTTCCGTGACCATGGGGAACCATTCTGCAGCCAGGGTGTTTGGGATGGGACGTGTTGACCTGAGGTTTACCTCAGGAAAGGTCCTATCACTACATGAGGTGCATCATGTTCCAGCGGTCCGTCGAAATTTGATTAGCGGTTCTAAGTTAGTTCGTGGTGGTTATGAGTTGATATTTAAATGTAATAAAGTTGTAATGTTACATTTAGGAACCTTTATTGGAAAGGGTTATCTTCATGAAGGTTTATTTAAACTCAATGCTGAATGTGTTTCTTTAAATAAATCTAGTGATATTTTTTATGTTGGTTGTTCATATAATGTTGAATCTTGTGATGTGTGGCATGATAGATTAGGTCATGTGAACTTTAATACTGTGAAAAGAATGATGAATCTTGACATGATTCCTAAGCATGCTGTAGATGCTAAGAAAAAATGTGAAATTTGTGTGCAATATAAACAGCCCCGTAAACCATTTAAATCAGTTGATAGAGATTCAGATATTTTAGATTTGATTCATACTGATTGTTGTGAGTTTAATGGTGTTATAACGAGAGATCATAAAAGATATTTCATTACTTTTATTGATGATTGCTCTCGTTATTGTTATGTTTATTTGCTGAAAACTAAAGATGAAACTTTAGATAAATTTGTGGTTTTTAAATCTGAAGCTGAAAATCAAACAAATAAATCTATTAAGAGGTTAAGGTCTGATAGGGGTGGAGAGTTTACCTCGAACTTGTTTCAAAAATTTTGTCAAGATTCTGGTATAATTCATGAGGTTACTGCTCCTTATAGTCCTCAATCTAATGGTGTAGCAGAACGTAAGAATCGAACCCTTGAAGATATGATTAACTCCATGCTAGGCAGTTCTGGATTACCCAACTTCATGTGGGGGGAAGCTCTATACACTGCATGTCATGTGTTAATAGAGTACCAATGAAGTCTAGGGATAAAAGTTCATATGAGCTGTGGAAGGGTCGGAGGACAAGTCTGAAATACCTTAAAGTGTGGGGGCGCCTTGCAAAGGTACTAGTACCTGAACACAAAAGGAAAAAGCTTGGTCCAAAGACTGTGGATGGTATCTTCTTGGGTTATGCTCAGAATAGTTTTGCATATAGGTTTCTGGTTATTAAATCAGAAATTTCTGGGATAGATGCAAACACTATTGTAGAACTTCGTGATGCTACATTTTTTGAGGATATATTTCCTATGAAGACGAGAATACCTCAGTCTATCTCTAGTGCTTCAACTAGAGATGAGTCTACTTTTGTAGAAGTCCCATTATCCTTGGTGGGTGAACCTTCCTCAAGTCACTCTAGATTAGATGAATCTAGTGAGTGTACAGAATTGAGAAGGAGCAAGAGGCAACGTGTGTCTAAGGACTTAGGCCAAGATTTTGTCACCTACAATATAGAAGGTGATCCGGTGACATATAGAGATGCTATGGCTTCTCCTGAAGCTAAGCACTGGAAAGAGGCCATTAAAAGTGAAATGGACTCTATTATCTCTAATGCCACTTGGGAGTTGGTAGATTTGCCTCCTGGTTGTACCACCATAGGATGTAAATGGGTGTTTAAGAGAAAATTAAAACCTGATGGGTCTGTAGATAAGTTCAAAGCCCGCCTAGTTGCTAAGGGATTCAAACAGAAAGAAGGGATTGACTATTTTGACACTTATTCTCCGGTTACCAGAATTACTACAATCCGAGTGCTGATAGCACTGGCATCTATATATCATCTCGAGGTCCATCAAATGGATGTCAAGACTGCATTTCTCAATGGAGATCTTGAAGAGGAGATATATATGGATCAGCCAGAGGGATATGTACTTTCTGGAAGTGAGAATAAAGTCTGTAAGTTAGTCAAGTCTCTTTATGGTTTGAAGCAGGCCCCAAAGCAGTGGCATGAAAAATTTGATAGAGCTATGCTATCTTTTGGCTTTGAAATTAATGACTCTGATAAATGTGTGTATGCTAAAATGAAAGGTGATGAATGCATTATTTTGTGTTTATATGTAGATGATATTCTGCTTTTTGGAACTAACCTTTCTATTGTAAATGAGACAAAGCTCTCTTGAGTGGTAAGTTTGATATGAAGGATATGGGTTGTGCTGACGTGATTTTGGGGCTAAAGTTGACTCGTTCAACTGATGGAATAGCAATTTCTCAAGCACACTATGTGGAGAAAGTGCTAGAGAAATATGGCTATAGTCAAGTTAAATCTGTTGTCACACCTTATGATCCTTCAAAGACTCTCCACAAGAACAAGAGTGGCGTGGCTGTGTCTCAATTACGGTATTCACAAATAATTGGCAGTTTAATGTATTTAGCAAATTGTTCTAGACCTGATATTTCTTTTGCAGTAACAAAATTAAGCAGGTTTACCAGCTGTTCGGACAGAACTCATTGGGATGCATTAGATAGAGTACTCAAATACCTGAAAGGTACTATATCCTTGGGCTTGTGCTATGGGAGGTTTCCCGCAGTCCTGGAGGGATATAGTGATGCTAGTTGGATTGCTGACACTGCTGAGTGTAAAGGCGTTACTGGTTATGTCTTTACACTTGGAAGCGGTGCAGTTGCTTGGAGGTCTGTTAAACAGACGATTATATCCCGTTCTACATCTGAGGCAGAATTGTGTGCTTTGGATACCACAGTAACTGAAGTTGATTGGCTAAAGGGTCTTCTTTCTGAAATTCCCTTGGTTATGAAGCCAATCCCTCCTATTTCAGTGAACTGTGATAATCAAACTACAATAGCTCAGATTAGAAGCTCCAAATATAACCAGAAACAGAAGAGACATGTACGAATAAGATTGAAATCTGTTCGTGAGCTAGTGTCTCAAGGAGTGGTGTCATTGGACTTTGTAAGTTCGAAGGACAATGTTGCTGATCCACTCACTAAAGTCTTGATTCTGAGAAAATCAAGAGATCCAGTAAGGGAATGGGACTGAGGCCTATTCTGGTTTCATCTATAGCAGCAACCCAACCTATCTGATTGGAGATCCCAAGAAGTAGGTTCAATGTGGTATAAACAAGCTATAAGGGTGAACCATAAGCATATATTAATTGAGATGTAATCTCAAAGTTTCTTTCCTGGATAGATGCTTGACTGCTAGTAAGGATGAGCTTAGAGCTCTAATGAGTTCAAGGTCTTCATGACAGGATGCTTGCAGTACATCCTTGGAGAACTCACCTATGTAAGTGTAAGTGTGTGGCCGCACTGTGGGGGGTTTAGGCAACTCTCCTTAACACTTATGAAATAAGATTCGGTGGCATGGCCGTAATGCACCAACCCAGAAGGATTCAACCGTCGCCCGTGATGAGTTTTGCCAATTGAATTTCACATATAAAAGGTTTAAGTTCAAGACTTAGTTCACTTCAAACCTGTGTGAATGAAATCGGTGTACTTAGGTGAAGATTCAAACCGGAAGGTATCTTCACTGAAAGCTCGTTACAACAAGCCTCAGGACATGTTTTTGTTTCGCCCGAAATGATTTGAATTTGTGGGGGATTGTTGGATTTATGGTTTTGGAATTCAAGCATTTCTCCTTGTGTGGTTGTGTGTGTGTAAGTTTAGTCCCATATTGGATATCTAAGAAACTTGGAAGGCCTTAAATATGAGGTGCCTTTTGACATGCTTAGATATGTTAGGGGGGACTTACACGCACGCGCGGGCTGAGCCCAAACCAGGTGGTTCCAGGGGGACCGAGCCGGAAACCCTTTAACCGGGCGCGACGCACGCGATTATCGCGCGCAGGGGGGGATACGGATCCCCGGCCCGTGGGCCTCGCGCTGGCGGGCCCGGCTCTCCCGAAAACCAAACCGGCCGGTGTTTTTTCACGGTTTTGTTATTTGGGAATCAGTCGCGCCTCTTCACCCTCTCGCTCTCTGGCGTCTTCTGGTTTTTGGGGAAAACAAAACGCCGCCTGCGTTTTCTTCTTCCCGTGCGCGACTGGAAAACGCGAAGGGCTGTTCCTTTTCTTTTCGCACTGTTGTTCGTGATCTACTGCTTCCTGTGTGCGTGCGAACAACATCACCTGGGCGCTGCTGTGCCTGTGCGCTCCTCCGTGCGCTGCGTTCTTCTCTTTCGCCTCGGTCTGTTCCGTTGCATCATACATGTCCTGTGGTTTCTTCTGAGGCGATCTGAGGTTGTTTCCGTGGGCTACGTCCGTGTTGGAGTGCACTTACGGGCGAAGCGAGTGGTTGTCGGATCTTGTGAGGATTTTGCCAGCGAGCCTTTGCACCGTAGGGCGGCAATATATTCTCTAAAGACAGTCGGCACGCCGACGCTTCAACCAGATAACTATTTCTGATCTCTGTGAACATCATCTGTCTATTGCTTACTTGCCTGTTACGGATTTCTACAGATACAATTATTATAATATTATATTATTATTTATTTTATTTTATTTTTTTAAAATATATCATCCTGATCGAAACATATCAATATAGTATGATTCAATCCGACTCTTTTTTGGACAGGAAACAAGGTTCCTTCATTCATACAAAATTGGGTACAACAGTTACAACCATGGCAGCGCTGAGTACTGGAGACAGTCGGCAGACACCACCAGTAAGAGTCATAAACACGAAACAATAGCCTAGGACCGAAGGTTCATACACACAGAGTAAATGCCCAATTCCAAGGGGGAGAGGACTACTCGGCGAACGGCGGTGGGGCCGTCAAACGATGATGCCGAAACAAACGGAGCACAGGGGCGCGAGCAGGACACCGGAAAGGAAATGCTGCAGGTGCCAGACGACGACGCTCAGGGCTGTCGAGAACGATCGCCGGCCTACGACGGGGATCCGACAGGGGAGACGAACCCTTGGACACCGTCGCCAAGGGGGAGCTCGACGACGTCGGTCTGAAGAAGAACACCATAATAGAGCAGCAAGGCTTGAAGTAAGGCTTCAGGGGACTGGCCAATCGGAGACAACAATGGCTCAACAATCTTCAACTCAGCGTAGACCAGAGGGAACCATCTCTAGAACAACAAACAAAAAGCACACGATATTATGTCGCAGTCAACAAATGCCGACCGGAGGGACCACCTCGCTGCCGATGCCGAAAAGCACCACCGATCAAGGTGAAGAACTCTCCTACGAAGAGGAGAATACAACTGTCGTACGAAGAGGAGAAAAAAAATGAGAGAACCCCAAACAAAAAACCTTGGATGGAGAAGAAACCCTCCGGACGATGCCGGGGAGGGGGCTACTCTAAGAAACAGACAACTCCCTCCCCGACGAGAGGGAGATGCCGGAGGAGACGAACACTGCACACGGTGAAGAAATCGTCACATACCCCGGAGCCCCCCGTGCCACTATTCAATATCCGTTCGATTCATTCCGACTCGTGTTAGTGGAAATTTGGCTCGGCTGATCCGTAAGACTATGCCAACCTTATTTGAGAGTACATAGTTCTAAAATCTATTATTTAATAGGGTATAATTACAATTTATAAGATCATTGAGGAGTTTTTCGAGAAAAGACCTCTTAAACCCGTCCCGAGTTCCGTCCGACCCATATCATTGTGCACCCGAGCCGACCACACGATTCGATTCCCGTTGTCGACGGCTATGGTGGCGCCGGTGAAGGCGCCGGCGTCCACTCTCCTCCCTTCTTCCCGCTTCTTCTCCGGCACGCTCCTCCCTTCCTCTCCGCGCCCCCTCCGTCCGAAGTGCTGCAGCGTCGCCATTCTCGGAGATCCTCGAGCTGCCGCTCCACCGCCCGCGCCTCTCCCCTCTCTCCGCCCCTCCACCCGCCGGCGGAACCATCTCCGCCGCAAGCTGCTTGAAACCCTAACCTCGTTACTCCCCATCCTGTTCCGCAAGCACCACAAGCTCCAGTAGGAGGAGGGGAGGGCAGCCACTCACCGGTCGAGGAAGACGTCCCAGAGGGGCTCCAGCTTCCGCTTCTGCCTCTCTCCCATGAGGATCCCGCCGACGGCTACGCCCTCGTCGTGGAGGAGAGGGAGTCGGCGTTCCTTCTGCGACAGGAAGTCCTGGAGTCGAGCTCGCCCTTCCCCGAGGCGCCCATCCAGCGCGACGTCCCCCGGCTGCTCCTCGAGCTCTCCGTGTACCTCGTCGGGCTCCTCTCGGTGCAGACCGTGTGTGCGGTCTGGCTCTTCGGGGGCGTCGTCGTCGAGGAGGGGAAAAGCGCAAAGACTGCTGCTAATGCGACGGTGGGAGAGGTGAAGGGAGCTGGGTCGGAGGTGTGGGAGCGTGAGGTGGAGTTCGAGCGGACGGTGGCGGTGATCCAGGCGATGGCCAGGGAGGCCAGGGCGACGGAGGCAAGGGAGGCCGGGAAGAAAGACGAGGTTTCGGCGCTGAGGGGGGATATCATGGGCGAGGTGAACCGGCGGCCGGGGAGGCTGGCGAAGAGAACGCCAAGAGTCTATCTTGATGCGAAGGCGTTGTCAGATAAGCTCGTGAAAGGAAATGACGGCAAGGTGGGTAGAGCTCCAGCAAAGGGTTTTAATGGCTCCAGGAGTTCTGCTGCATCCACAAGGGATCTCAAGAATGGTACTTGCTTCCTAGTTTCCTGCAAAATTTCCTGTCTTGCTGGTTTCTTCCCTGCACTTTTCACATTTTGCTGCACGAGATTAATCTACACGGGCGATTCAGAATCTAGCCTTCTGTTGGATTCTCTGGATTATGCTCTCTAAGCTCCCGCCTAAACTTTTAATGAGGTGAATCCGTGCATTCCTTGAAATTGCCAGAATGGAATTCGGACGATGTTTCAGATATTGTATGAACGGTTACTTGTTTCATGCTTTGGTTCTTTACTTTGGAGAAAGATGTGCTCATGGGGTTTTTATTTTGGTTTTTAAGCATCATGAAAGATACTTCATTTAAATCCAGAGGTGACATATAGGTACAGTCTTACAGATGATTTCATTGCTCTGTCAATATTGCCATCAAACTGTCACAACTTCATTCTTTAAATTGGAACCTTTTTTGTTTGTCTGCCTTGTTGTGTGTTGGACATGAGAGAATGCTTGTGTGTTGGACATGAGAGAATGCTGTATCATCATGTTCATTTGATCTCATTCTCTTGAATGCTGGTTCTTTGTTTTCTCTTTCACACATATTTTGTGCTAGGAGCTTATCTAGCACATGAGCGGCTTCAGATAATTCTATCTATCAATGCATTTATACTAGGTGGTTCTCAGCAGATTGACCGTGACGGCCATTTCAAGAAGCCTCCAAAGGTACATGCACGTAGTCAGTCCAGTACTTCTGAAATGGTGGCTGATGGTTCAAGGGATCCATTGGTTTCAGACTTAAAGAATTCTCATTCTTCTGGTGATCTGAGTACATCTGATCAAGGGATTTTTGGAAAATCCAGAGATGATCTTACGATTGGTACTGACAGGACATGGAAGGACCCTGTGTCTCTGGAATTAGACGAACATAGTTCTCCTTTTGATGAAGTCATGCATCAGAAACAAACTCATAGATCTAAGAAGGCCTCAGGAGTGTCTTCTAAAATCAAGAAAGCAGGCACACCGGATTCTCAACATTCTTTGGGTGAAAAACATGTCTCTGCCTCAATCCATAGGCACAGTCACACAACCACGGAGATTGTGTCAGGCAAGAAAACCAAGAACAAGAATCTACGCAAGAAAAAGGAAGATTCACAGTTTGATGCTTTAAACCAGTTGTGGTGGTTGAAGCTTCCATATGTCCTGGTACGTAATCTTCAATTTGCTGAAAATTCTCTGATCCCGCACCAACTTAAATGACTGCACTTATCATTCTTTGTCGATTCAGTGTAAGTTGTGTTCCATTAAAAATTGCGACTGCTTCCAAACCTTAACCTTTAATGCTGTTATAGACTTGGATTGCTGGTGGTATATATACTTCCTTCTCCACTAATATGTTCTATGCGGGTCTGATGCTTTTTCCGACTTAAATAATTTGACAGGCCATATTTTTGCACAGAGGGTCCAACCGCAAAGAGTTCAAGGGCCTTTATTCTTTGAAGTTGGATTCATCTTCAGAAGAGAGTCACTCTTACACTGTTGCTTTTGAAGATCGTGCTGATGCAACAAATTTCTGTTACCTACTGGAATCATTTTTTGAGGATCTGGATGATTTCTCCGCGGATATCGTTCCCTTGTCAATACAAGTAAGCCTTCACTCTGGGGTCCAAAGTCTGTTTCTGTTTATCTGCATCTTTTTTCTTATTGATCAGAATGGTTTGTGTTAAGTCTCCTTGTAGAAAGAGAAATTTAGGGCCTGTTTAAGTTGTTAATTTATGGTAAAGGGCATTTATCAGCCCCGATAAAATCAAACCAATTTGATAACCCAGATAGTTTATCTATCTTTAAGTGGGACCATGGACTGTCGATGAACTCTCTGTTAACTTATCTGTGATTATCAAGGGTTATCCTATTTTTGTGTCAAAACACAAAGCCTGTTAACTTATCTGTGGTTAGCTTATCTAGGGTTATCTTACCTGGTTTTCAAACAGGCCCGACTAAAAAATATTATTAAACATTTGCAGTTGCAGCATAGTCTTTTGGATCTTTACAACCTGATAGTTATTAAGGGAAAATGGGTTTCTTTCAGGAAGTTCATGATGCAGTAAAGTCAGGGACGTTGAAAGTGATTGTTGTAGGGAAAGGGCAGCTTCAACTTTATGCAGGGCAACCACTTGCTGAAGCTGAGGTGCAATTGCTCTCCATGTTGGAGTGAGACCTTCAAAGCAGATGCTGGGACAGTAGTGTTTATAAGCAGAAGAGAAAAGAAAGGCCTTCTCAACACTTACTTCAGGAATATGTGGGGGAACACTGTTCATAAGCAAAAGAGGAAAGAAAGGCCTTCTCCGGTTAACGCTTCCCAAGCTTTTCTTCTTGTAAATTTCTTGCCTCCTTTTTGTAGCCATTGCTGCATGGGCCGTTTTAGTTCCATGCTGCCTAGAACCATGGCGGTTCGATCGGTCGAATAGGATCAAATCAGGAGAAATCCGATTCGTCAGATTTCCATCGAATCGGACCGATTCCCATCCGATTCCTATACAAATCGTGGCGGATCAGAAAAAATCTGATTAATCCCGATTCTTCGATTTGGCGAACCTTGCCCAAAACACAGCCAACTAGTATTTTAATTCCTTATCACCCTGCTTAGCTCTTCACACAGGATGAGAAATTTGTAAAGCTGTGCAGATTTCTTGTAAAGTTACGCCTGGAACAATGCGATGCTGCAGCGAGATGATGTTCCAATGTGATGAAATGGCACTGCAGTGAAGGAAAAAAAGGTGCAGTGTTCTTCGATATGATTTCTCTAAAGATGTGATTTTCAATGGAGAAAGTTTGCTATATCCCTTGTCACATGGACACAGATGGTTATTTAAGAGTTTATGTTAATGGCAATCTGGCCATATGTTTCGGGTAACTGCTGATCATTACTTTTATGCCGAAAACCTTTAAATAAACTATGACTATCTAACACTTTAAATATATTTATTTGGATAATATCTGAACAAAAAATAACATTTATTGTGTGATGAGATTAATCTCCATGTAAGTGACACATCACAAAATATAAGATTTGATACATCTTCCTAGGTTAAGATATATGATTGCTCATTGACAATGGGCAAGGGCCGGGTTGGGTCATGAGTTGGCTCGCCATGAACATTACATGCAGATAACCTTCAATTATGTTTTTTTATATAAAACTTATATTTGATAAGAGATTAAAACCAGTTAATAAAATAACTTTTTACAAGTATGATACGTTGTAAGTAGATAGAAAAAGAATTACCTGAAAAAAGAAATTCTGTGGAGGGTAATTAAATTCGCTTGTAGAAAAATCACAGAGAAGTTTAAATCCCAAACCACAACCTACATAAAATCTGAGTAATCTCGTTAGCTGCAGCTCACTCACACTGATCTCCTCCATTGTCCCCTGGACTGTCCCAAAATTGTCTTCTCACTCAATATTTCTTAGACCATGGAATTCAAGTTTTAAATTTGAAAATATAAATTCAAAACTGAGAATCTCAATAAACAAATCACAAAAAACTATAATAGGTGCTTTTTATTTAAATGAAATTTAGTGATTTTGACTAATTCAATTTTAGGTTTATTTAAATAGTCATTTTTATATTTTATTTTCTAAATAATCATCTAAAAATATTTTGTAAATTAGTCACTAACATTGCCACATTGGCAAGTCCATGGTCAGGAGACCAATTTGATGAAAATATCGATATTGCCAATATCGACTTAGGAGTTGACATTGACAATTCTGGTATAGAGCAAAAAGAAAAACCATGAGCGTCTAGACTCATGTGTGCCCATTAGAGCTGTCAATGGATAGTTGATTTTCAACTTTTCGACCAGTTTTTGATCTTTTTTAGTGGATGTGGAAACAACCATTTTCACATCCGTTTTTTTATTTTTATTTTAATAATATATAATTTTATTCATTTATAAAAATATATACTCTTAAAATCTTATTTCTTAATATTAAAAAAATATGGTTAAATTTTTGACTTCTCCTTAATTTGTAGATATAATCTAATTAATTTGTCTTCTCTTAATATTTATTATACATATATTATAAAAAATATCTCTTTTGCCACTACTCCTAATACTACACACATTCATTATCTGATCGTAACAATATTTCGATTTCTTTTCATTTTTATTTCTGATTTTCTTATAAAAAATAGTATGGTAAGTAGGGGTGAACACGGGTCAATTCGGCCCGATTCACCCCTAATTTTATCCAACCTGAAATGAACCGAGAGCCCTAACTGAACCGGACCGGCCCGATTCGGTTCAAACCGAAAATACACAAAAAGATGCATTTTAAGGGTGTTTTGAGACTCGCATGCGGCCCGCGCCCAAACCCACTACGCTACAAGAGCTCTTATATATTATATGTTATTAATTAAATAATACATATATTCGGTTCATTTTAATTCCACAATGTAAAATCGAACTGAACCGTAAGAGATTTAAAATCAAACCGAATCAATTTGAATTGATCGGTTCGATTCGATTTTTCGAGTTAGACCAAACATAAACAGCTCTAATGATAAGTGTCATTTTCATTTTCAACTCTGATCGGTAGGCAACGCTAATATCCATGCAATGTATGGCCTAACAACACTAACACAGGTGTTTCCGAGCCACGTGCGAGCTTGGGCGTGCGAGGACTAAGACACCCAACTTTTTGTTCTTCTAAACTTATATTGTCATTGACAACAATGACTCTATACGGGTTTCTACTTTTCTAGTCACCAACTTATGGATGTGATAAGGTGGATGATTAGTTTGAAAAATATTTTTTGGGTGATTATTTAAAAATAAAATATTTCTTTTAAATAAAAATTCAATTTTATAATCTCCACACATATTTCAAATTTCTCTCAGATGTTCCCCTAAGTTCTCACAACATAGGAATATTTTTAGATAACAAAGAAAAAAAAAATATATATATATATATATATATATATATATCTATATATATCGAAATGACCGGATCCCGTCTCCTGCAAAAGCTGCAGCAGGACCGTTGGATTTGAGAAAACCACGGAGGAGAGAAGCTTCCACGTCCCACCTAGGGTTTTGCTCCCCGAGGCTTCCAGTTGCCACGGCTAACGGCCGGAGCTTTCAGACTCGCCGCAGCGATTCCGACGGCGTCTTTCCTCCGATCGGCCAATGGAGGGGGGGTGGGCGGACCGCGGAGCTCTCTGGCGGGAAAAGGCCCGGGCTTTGCAGCTCCGCCTCCGGGAACGCTTCCGGGTGGTGGTCGCCCGGTCGAGTCGGTGGCGGAGGGCCCCGGAAGGGGAAGGCTCCTACTATTCGGCCACGCTCCAGCGCCTGGTCAGCCGTGCTGTGGGCCTCTTCGAGGGCGCTTCCCCGTGGTCATCACAGCCGTCTCCTTCCGGATTGTACAGGAAAAGAGGTCGGTTTTGCGACTCCAGTTCGCGAGGGCTTTTGGGTCCTGCAAAACCTTCGCTGATGTGCTAAAAGTTGGGGATTTTGAACTTCACGGGGATGTGTTGTGCCGGTGTGCCTTTTGATCTCTGTGGTACTCCGACGCGGTAGCTTGGTTAATTGAAATCGAGTGATTTGTGGATATCTGTGATGTTATCGCACCCAATAATCTTGCGAATTGTGTTGTGGATGGTGTAATAGGATAAGCTAACATATATATAGTTGGAAGTTTCTTACCTTCCTCATCGTTTAGGGATAGCAAACATCGGCCAATCAAATGTAGTTTCCGTCGAAATCTATACACACAATTTTTGTCTATTTTAATGTTTTCTTATGGAATGTATTCCTAAAATGGAGTTTTTATTGTCTTCCTATAACAGGAGTCAGTGAGGATGTGGATGGGATTGATGACTCAATCGTTGTTCGATTGCTTCAAGCTGTGGCTGTTCCTGTGATTGGAAATGCCTGCCATGTGTTTATGCATGGGCTCAACCATGTCCAGGTACTTGAACTCAATCATGATTTTATAACTTGTTCAGTTTCCATCTAGTATCGGTTTCTGATGAAGGCTGATCCTCGTAATTTGCAGATTTATGGTGCAGAGAAGCTGCATACTGCATTATCAGAGAGACCAAAGGCAAACCGCTTTTGACGGTATGTTATCCTGGTCTTTGGTGATTGCTCATTTTGCTGGAGCCTGGACAGCAAGTATCAGGATACTGCTCATCTGCACTGTTAGCGCAGCTGGGGATGAGACTGATCATGCAACATGCTAAACCTCCTAATGGCAAATCAGAAACTGCTGTGTGCCTCAGTAGGACATTCAAAATGATAAATAATCTCATTTATGGGAATAAGTTCGTGAAAATTGCAGAAGTCATCATGATAATTTAAGAACTCAACTGGTTGGGAAGATTCCATGCAGAATTAAAAGATATAGACTTGGAGATGTTCCATCCTTTGGTTGATATTTGCCATAAATGATGTATTCACGTATGCTTGGAAACAAATGATCAAATTTATGTGCGTCAACTATTGCAAATCTTTATTCTGGGGGTGAATCTGTATATGGTTCCATCTTCCCTCAAGGTTAAGGACAAAGAAAAAAGAGGTCTTGATCTGTTTATATCAGTAAGTACCTGCGTCAGTTATTGAATGGTTCCTCCTTTTAATTTCTCTAGGCAAGTTTTACCTTAGTGTAGCCACAATAGCTTAAAATTCCAGATTGAGTTGTATTGCTACCTCTCTTTTTTGTTTTTTTTTCTCCCTGTTATTCCTTAATATGCTATATTTTACAGGTAAGCAATCATGTTGCTTCTGTAGATGATCCATTTGTTATAGCTTCCTTGCTGCCACCAAATTTATTGCTTGATGCACACAATTAAGATGGACGTTATGCGCAACTGATCGCTGTTTCCGCAATTCAGTGTTGTCAGCATTCTTTCGTTGCTGCAAAGTATTGCCTGTATCACGTGGCGATGGTGTCTATCAAAAGGTGTACTTTAGCATACTTGCTTTTTTTCTCATAGCCTCATGAAGGTTACTCGTTTAAGGTACATTCCAGACACTCCCACCCTTCCCCCTTATTCCATAAGGGGGGAACATAAGCGGGTGGGGAGAAAGGTTAAGCATCCCATCGGTGTGGTTTGCCTTCAAAAGAAAAATTCGGATTGATGTGCTTGTTTCAAACGAAAGTCATATGAAATTTACTTTTTCTAAGCTTTTCTCTTGTCAGGGAATGGATATGGCTCTTTCCAAGCTGAACAATGGTGGTTGGGTTCATATATTTCCTGAAGGGAGCCGTTCAAGAGATGGTGGAAGAACAATAGCTTCTTCCAAAAGAGGAGTTGGAAGGTTAGAAAGAGACATCATAAGACATTTAGTTGGCAAATTCACATAATCCCCATGGAATTCATACTCTTCCTGTCATATACCTTTCCCTGACATGGCATAGGACCGTGGTTCCACCACTCTCACCCACCTTTGTCATCAAATCTCTTATCAGAAACTCTGATGCACGTTTTCTCATTATGCAGATTGGTCATGGATGCAGATGACATGCCTATAGTCATTCCCTTTGTGCACATGGGGATGCAGGAAATAATGCCTGTAGGCAGCCACTTCCCAAGGTTGGGGAAAAAGGTATGAATTATTGGTCATTAGTCTTATCCCATTTGGAATTCTCTACATTGTTCGTGGTAGCGAAATGACAGTGTTCCTTTCATATCATTTGCTTGATATGAGCCAGAAAAGTCCAAATATTTTCTACTGAATTTTGCATCATTCAGTCCCATCTTCAAAAGAAAGGCGATACTCTGTAGATAAATTCACTGTTAAGCCATTGGGTGCTCGCAGGTAACAGTGTTGGTGGGTGACCCAATTCAGTTTGAAGATTTATTTCTCTCATCGCATGATGCCAAAGTTGCTTCAAGAGAAGCATTATATGATGCAGTGTCATCAAGGATTGGCCATCGACTTCGGGAGTTGAAAATGCAAGTTGAAGAATTAGCTCTCGAACACAAAGATCGGCACAACCGTCATGTAACCCAATTTGCAAGCGAACTTTGGCAGCATGCAGATTGGGAAGCATTTGGCATGGCAACTTACTTGTCCAAGGAGGAAGACTCTGTCTCTTTTGGATCTGAGATCTCCGCCTACCTACAAAGAATCCTTCACCCCACTAAGCGACCGAAGATTCAATCACACTCTATAACAATTGACTTCTCTTATAATGACAGCATTGTTTCGAGAATGCGTAGCTACATGAACCCAACAGAGCTCATGGGCTTTGCCGCTAAAGGATTGGTAGTGAGCAGCAGAACCTTGAAAGAAAGATACAACACTTTCGAAGCTGGATCCTGCAAACGTGTGGGACGGTTCTTAGAAGTGAACGTATTGCAGCAATGGAACACCATGGTGAGACAGATACAGGGCCAGTCAATTGCATGAAGTAGGATGCGAAGGAAAAGAATAAAATAAGTTATGTGGCTCAAGAAGTACTGTAACTCTTATGGACAACATCTGCTGGCTTTTTTTTTCCTTTTTTTTCCCACTAGAATGGGCAGGATCTGCTGTCAAGACTTTACACAGGAGCAGCATAGATGGAAGTAATAAGTATGTTAACACTGGTTTGGAAGAAGAAGCAGTCCCAGTTGTTCTGGATGGATGTGAGTTCCCTTCAGGACATAATTGTATAGAACTTTGTTTACTTATAACTTAAATTTCATTAGGAATTTTACATTGCTTATCTTGGATGGATCAGTGAACATAGATGTGTACTTTTTCTATCTATAAGTGAAATTTCATTAGGTATTTTCATCTCCTACCATTACTTATCTTGGATGCAGTAAGTGAACATAGACGCACAAAATTGATCTTTAAGCCACACCCTTCCTCAAAAGGGAAAAGAAAAAGAAAGTGGCTGAACCTCATGAACTATTTGCTGATTAGTATGTGTGTAATCTTGTTAGAAATATAAATATGTCACTTTTGATTGCTGAAATTGAATCCCACTGGTGATCTTTTTTCACATTTGCTGACATATTACTCATTTCGAAAAGATGAGGTTAACGAAAATTAAGAAATCGAATGGATCGATGTTATTCTATCTAAATATTTCGATAGAGGTAAAAAATCCTAATTAATAAATAACATGAGAATATATGTAATATATTTATGAGTAAATTAATTAAAAAAATTATCAAATATTTTTAGCCTTTGATAGAGTTATAATTCATTACAATAAATCTTATTTTCTATTACAAATATGTTAAATTTTGTTACAGTATGAACTTCTTATGTTACGGCCAGATATTATTAATTATTTACCTCATATTTATTTATAATTAACTCAGAAAAATATAGGATAAATTAATTAGGAGTCTCTGTTAGATTTTTGACTTATTTGTTAGTCTCTAACAGAGCTGTAACTCATTACAGTTAGTATTATCACTTGTTACAGTATACGTTAAGTCATGGTACAGTAAGGACCTCCCTATTACAGTTAGAGACTTCTAATTAATTTGCCTACAAATATATGACTTCACCTTGCTGAGGTCAAACATGTTTTCTATCACCAAGAAGATAATTTTTTTTCCCTTTCAATTTTTTCGGAAAATTTTCCTGTCCAATGAGTTCGACATCAGTCCATGATGTACATGACGATGTGAATAGTAATACCTTACAAAGGTACAATCTTATTACGCAAAATTCTTTTTTGGGAGTTCTTTGCAGTATTTTTTTTTTGGAGTTTTTTCACTAATTTCAACACTATCCCACGGTTGGCCGTGCCGCCGCAAACCGCGGCGGCACGGTCGTGCCGTACCGTGCCATGGCTCATACGAGCCATGGCACGGTCGGGTCACCCCAATGGGGTGACCCGGCGTGCCGCGCCGGCACGCCCCGGTTTGCCACGGACCGGTACGGTCCGGTCCGTGGCAGACCTATTTTTTTTTTTTTTTTACTTTCACTCTTACATCCAGTGTATTTAGGGATCATATGGTATCTAATTGAAATAAAATTTTAAACATAAGCTAATTAAGAAATGATACAAATTGTAGTAATTTTAGTTTAATTTTTAAATTAATTTTCTGTCAAGTAAAATTTATCCCAAAAATCAGTAGATCGACTTAATCTAAATATTTAAGAGATCTAATGGTGTCTAATTGAGATGAAATTTCAAACATAATCTAATACTAGATGATACAAATTATAGTAATTTTAGTTTAATTTTTTAAATTAATTTTTGTCTATTAAAAATTATCTTAAAAATCATTAGGTCAACTTAATTTCAACATCTATGCATCAATAACTCATGATATTTATATTTTTAAAATCAACATATTTTTCTAGTAATTATGATGACTTTAAATTTGACTTTATTTTAGAACCAAATGCGTCCCATTGAAGTATACAGAGAGATCATCGTACAGTGACAAACTCTGTATGCACTTAAAGAGTCTAATTAGTGTCTAATTGAGATAAAATTTCAAACATAAATTAATTAAGATGATATAAAATTATAGTAATTTTATAATATCTGAGATTAGTTAATATTAACAAAATGATAGCCCAGTGTCATACTCAGAAGTGCGCGCTCCGACAGGGCGACACCGGAAAACTATAACGAAAATGAAATCTGAGAACACCATAATTTTTAAAAAAATATGGTGATATCAGAAATGTAAATATCCAGAATTGTTGACGTACGGATTTCGATATTAAACCGACGCAACTATTTTCCAAGCGATTTTTCACCAGTATAAAATAAATTTTAAAAATTAAACTAAAATCACCATAATTTGCAAAACTATTGCATTAGCTTATAGCTAAAATTTCAACACAAATATACATTATTTGAATGGGTTACAAGAGGATCTTCGAGGCCTGCTCGTTTAGGTTAATTACGTCAAGCATTTTTTGGGATCTTTGGGCCAGTTGGTTTATGGGTTAATTATGTCAAATCATTCTTCTCTATCTGCTACAGCGGTAGTTGGTGGTGGTGGTGGTAGTGGTGGTGGTGGTAGCATGTGCTTTTCATAGGAGTCTGAGTTCACGCATGCTACCCAAGATGGTCGAGATCACGGTGGTTCACTAAGCTATTCAAAAATGTATCAAACAAATGAGAAAATGCGATATATAGGTCCTGTGGACAGTAGTAGCTATTAAGGGATGAATCCAATTTGAGAGACTGAGCACATATGACGGTACAACATCTCAGGCTACTAGTGAGGGTCAGAATTTCTTTTCAAGACATACACAGTTGGATCTATATGAACAACAATATGGATATGGTGGCTATTATGCCTCTGGATACAAGTATGGTCATGATGGTTCTTATATGTAAATTCCAATCGTTCCACCAGCAGGACCTACAATACTACGTCAAGGAACACGTCAATATTAGAATATCAACGTATGTACGAAGAGCTATATCAAAATTACATGCCTTATGCTGATTATTTGTGCTTTTTGTAGAGCACTTATAATGTGAAGTTGTTCGGAGATGGAAGTTATACCCCCTACTACGAGAATTTTGTGGACATACATGCTCAGCATGATGAGAATAGTAAGTAAGAACTTGTTAAATGTCCTTAGTGCATGTTAAGGAAGATGATGTTAATTGTAATTTTTTATGTAAGAAAAATGATGAATAGAGGATGACAATAAGTATTGTATTCAACTTTTATCATGATTATATCTTTAATATTTAGATGAATTCTAATTGCTTGTGTCATGATCTTGGATGATTGATGTATGTTAGATGAATATTAAATGGTTGTGATGGGTGACTTAAATGAGTAAGTAAATTTATTTATATTTTTTAACCTCTTTATGTGATGTTCTTATGTTTTACTCATTTTCTTTGAAATTTACTCATTTCAAATATTAACTAAGTCACAAAATTAAAAAAACAAATCAAATAGACCATTTTTCTACCGTACCTCAACGATACGGTACGGTACGGTACGTACTATAGTACGGAGAATACGGTACAGTCGATCCGAACGATACGACGAACTTTACACTATCCGACATGTAATAATAATTTTAATTTTACATATCAGAAAGCTTTATATCCATACACACTTTGCTCATATATGAAGCATGTGCACTAAAGTCGAGAGGGGGAAAAAAAGAGAAAAATTCGATAGATTCATGCTAGAAGTCTTCGGCAGAACGTGGCCGCGCCCCGCGCAGCTCCGGTGGCGCTTCGGGCATGGAGGAAGAGAGAGGAGGCAGGAGTGGACAGGAGCTGGAGGAGGAGAAGCGACGCGCTCTGGAAGCGGTTTTTGGGAGTCGTCCGACGACGACGGCGGCGGCGGCGGCGGCGAGGGAAAGCTTTTATCTTTCGACGCCTCCACTCGCCACCATGTGGGTCTTTCGCCGCCCCCGACCCTCTTATCTTCGTCTGCTTTCCGCTTTTAGTCTATTGATGGTGGTATTTGTATAGGGCAGGAGGAGGGGAGCTGGGAGCGGGTGGAAGGGATCAGAGGCTTGTGGCTGTGCAGGGACTTCCTCTCGCTGGAACGCCAGGAGGGTCTGCTTGCGACTATTGAGAAAGGTGGGATCAAGTTGTTATCTTTTTCATTACATCATTTCTCTGGGTTCTGCTGCTGTATCTTGTGGTTCTAATTATGTCCTACTGCTGGTCTGTACGAGCTGTTAATTTCCATCCATAAATTGCTGTGAACAAGGCATTCAAGCAGTTCATCGTTTTGATGATTTATTACCTTTTTTTAATCATCACACTCGGTCCATTGTGTCTCAATGTCACTGCCATTGGTACCATGAAACATCTATCAGTGATAAGATACGATTTGAGGGAATTAAACAAGATTCTCCACTCAAAGTCGTAGTTCTAGTAAAATGGAAACTGCATGTTGCTATCTCCATACTAAGTGGCGGAGGATCCTTATAAGACTGGCAGTACTTTCTTTCATTAGAACTTTTCTTTATAATTGCGCTATAGCTTTTTTTGTTTTTTGTCTTAAACCATATTAGACATCACTTTATATTGTTGTGCTTTTCCTTTTTTCTTTTTCCCCCTTTATCTTCACATATCTTCCTTTGCTCATATGTTTGCAGAAGGATGGTTCAGTCAGAAAACTCATAATCAGGTAACTGGTTCTTCTTTCTGTTCTCGAGTGTTGTATCTTTCATGATTCCGTACATATTTTAACAACTTCCCATGACTAACTTTCCTCATCTTGCTGTAGAGAAAAGCTTAATGCACTTTCCAAGTGCACTTGTGCAGTGACATGGCAGCTCGCATGGCGCCAAGTTGGGTGCCACACGGGCTGCCAGGCAGGGGAGAGCAGTGGGCAGTGGCAACCAACGAAGGTTTCCAAAATATAAACCTTGGGCTAAAAAATACAAAATTGGGTTCCAAAATACAACCTTAGGTTCAAAAATATTACCTTTAGGGTCTAAAAATATTGATTGGACTTTTAATAGTAACTTGGGCACTAGAATACAAACCTTGGGTTCCAAAATGGTGACTTTAGATCCCGCAGCCGGTTGCCACCTGCCGCCTGCCGGTCGCCGGACTGTTGGCAACTTGCTGCTCCCCCCTATCTACCAGCCTGTGTGGTGCCATGTTGGGCACCACGGGTTGCCATGTAAGATTTATTGCACTTGCTCAGTAAGTCCTAATTTCTCTCTCGTACTTCTATATCTTGTGTTGTGTGTTTTGTCCCTTCTGAAGAATTTCTGCATATGGCTGCTGAAGTTCAAACTTTTATTTTATTGTTCACCTTTCATTGTACATTGACCTTTCGATTATAATGCTGAAATCTATCTCTATGCATCCAGGAGTGCCGTTGGTCACAAAGATTGCATTATGAAATGAACGATATGTTAGACTAGTCTGGGATCAAAATAGTAGGGTGGGGTTTCATGTATTCCTTTACCATTCGGTCCATTCCAACATGAATTACCTGGCTGTAACTGAAGGCCACTTGCTGTGGGTCAGGATTTTCTCCTGCCCAGCATTACATTGCATAGGCGGCAGGAGGAAATCATATTCCCAGATCTAGGTGGGGGTCATCAAACCCAACTCAATGGTCCTGACACCTCCAGGGCAAGTAATCCAGTATTAGGATTGGTTCCCACAATCATCCCTTCTCCAAGGATCCCCATCCTTCACTCCCACACCAGAAGGAATTTTGTGGTGCATCATGTGACTGAAAATGTCATAACAGGAATCCATCCTCATCCGCTGGTCACTTTTTTGTCTTTAAATGAAAAGCTGTCAAAATTGGAGGCCAGTGATACAATATGCTGACCTATCTGCATGTGTAATGTATTGACGGGCAAATATTGTCCTCTGAGTGAATGGAGATTATGGCTTTATGCTCTTTTGTATGTTTCTGAGATTAGAGGATGTGGGGTTATTGTATTGTTGTAGGATACGAGGGGCTTTATGAGCTCTTCTATTTTGCTTTTGTGTTTGGGTTTTCAATGCTTATTTACGGTGCTTAGATTCTTTTGGCAAATTTTTATGTCTGAATATTTATCTGGATTGCAGTTGGTAGTTTGGCTCTTAATTTTAGATGTGATTCTTTTCAAAAGGAGAAAAGATAATATTATCGAGCTTTTTCTTGCAGGCAATGAGGTTCGGAGACCTACCACAGTGGGCAACCGAACTTTCAAACTTAATTCAAGAGGCAGCTAGTTTAGATGATTCTGATTTTGGGTGGTTTGATGAATCAATAACTGGGGATCAAGATTACGACATACATCCCATGCCAGGGCACTTGCTTTGGAGGGAACCACTATTTGATCAATTGATTGTGAATGTTTACGAACCAGGTGAGGTGCGATCAACAGTCAAATACTTGCTTCTTGCATTCTCCTCTTGTCTTCTAATTCTCTTAGTCTTTGCCAAGCTCCTCCTAAACATCTGGTGGCACCCAGTTTGCTGTCAAGTTGCCTGTTTTCTTAATTGAATAAATTATTGTTGTCATGTGATGTTGATGGCAAACTCTCACGATGCTAATATGTTGATAACATCATTTCATGACAACAATACTCTTTTATAGACATCAAATCAGCTTAGGACTTGGAACAAGTTTTCAGCGAGCTTACTTTTGCCAATGGCCTGGTGTTTTCTTGGAGCTGACTAATTGGTGTCCTTCCTCTTTGACTTCACTCAAGCAATTAAACAGATTAAACCTTCATTCTGTGTACAGGGAATATGCGCACATGTGGACTTGATGCGCTTTGAGGATGGCATTGCCATTGTCTCCTTACAATCTGAATGTGTGATGCACTTTTCGCCTGTTGAGCAGCGAATCTTGGATGCTGAATTAGGTAAAGGGCACACAGACTCTTCTCCAACAAGGATCCCGGTCTTGTTGACACCAGGTTCCCTGGTTGTCATGTCCGGGGAGGCACGCTATCTCTGGAAGCACGAAATTAATCGAAAACCAGGGTTTCAAGTATGGAAGGGGGAAGAGCTCCTCCAGCGGAAGAGAACATCCATCACCCTGCGCAAGCTATGCCCATCCAGCTAGCCTTTGAATGTGGAGTTCATACATAAAACTTTGGCTGGTGAAAGGGACATCCTTGATCATCTTACAATGGATAACTGCACTTGTTTACCTTTTGCACGTGGCAGCATGCAATTCTTTGTGGAGTTCCACGACAAGACAAGTCCTGAAGCATCCATACTCAATCAGGGAGGTTAGCAAAAGGGAATTTCCAGCATTATCAAAGATGTGTTGTCTCTTTTATGTCCTCAATTAAAATAAAAATACTATTAAACATTCAGCCATTCTCTTGTTACATTGCAGTTGATGTGCTCTCTCACTCTCTCGTCTATTGGGATTCTCAATTTCTCTTACTGATCCTCAACAATGGACTGTTAACACCAAGGACAAGACAGTGGAAAAAGAGGAATTGGGAGGGAGAGGAAACCCATTGGCAAGTTTTAGTGGGGAGGAGGTCTGAACTCTTGCTGGTGAATGGAGATGGGGGAAGATTGAGAAAGGTAGAGGAGACAATTATGTGAATGAAAAATCCAAGGCAGTTGAGGTTGGTCACTCTCTGTCTCTACCTTACCTCAGCAGCTTTTACTAGAAAATATTGAGAGCAGAGGGTGCTGCTAAACCATTCTTCTTTGAACAAGGGATTCTCTAGAATGGGTGATTAAAGATTTAAAGATCCAGTGCCATCACCCTGTTAAATGGCATGACATCTGAAATCGCAGTATCTAAACCATTCATTTTACATTTATATGTTTGGAACATGAGAAACAAAGGTTAAAAAGTGCGTTATGTTAAGTCCATAAGTTGTTCACTCTGATGTCATAGAGAGAGTTTAATAGTTTGGAGTGAAAATTGGAGATCGAATCATGTTGTTTCTGGCATAGTTCTTATGCTGTCATATGTGATAACAAAACATGCCTCACAAACACATGCATTTTAAAACATCTGAATCAAGAAATTACTTATGCACCCCCCCCCAAACACACACACATATGAATCAAGAAATATTACTTATGCAAATAATCACTAACAATACTTCTTCCACACACACACACATAGGGGTGTACAACGGTTCGGTTCGGTCCGGGTTGGCCAAAACGGTTCGGTCCGAGTGGCCAAGTTTTGGCCAACCCGAACCGAACCGAACATACATCTCAACCCGAACCGAACCGAACCGGAGTTATTTCGGTTCGGTTCAAACCGAATTTCTACATTTAATTAAATATAATTAAAGTTATTAATATTTATACAATAAAAATAAGAATAAAATTAAAAATATGCATATTTATATGTAATTTAGTCATATAATTATAGTTTTAATACTTGTAATATAATATTATTATAATTGTGAAACCGAATCGAACCGAATTTTAGTCCAAACCGAACCGGTCAATTCGGTTTGGTCCGGTTCGGTTCTTCGGTTTGAACCGAAATTTGAACACCCCCCCCCCCCCCCCCCCCCACACACACACACATGACTTTGTTGCATAGATAGAGCTGCCTTACCTATCATGTACCTGTAAAAGGTGGAAAGAAATATAGAAAAAGATGGGTTCTTTGTTTCTAGAAGTCTGGTGGCTTGCCCCATAAACAACCCACAACTCCTCAAGTTGCCTCACTCAACATGTTTAACCACCTTGTATTCTTCTAATTGCTTTGTGGCAGAGGGGGACCCTTAGCTTTTGTGTTTATGGGTGTAATATCACCATCATACAACCTTAGGTTATATGTAAAAATAAAATAATAGGAACCATTTATATCATAGCAGGATTAGAAGAAAATAACATGCGATTAGATCTTGGAATTCAGAAGAGGTTGGGGGGAAGGGTGAGCTGCTTCGCCTGTTCCCTGCACACATCTTAATTAAGGTCCTTCTCCCATTATTAAAAGGAAAGTGGTTTATGGGCGTCTTTCTTTGACACCAAATTTGATAATCAAATAAGAACAAGTCAAAATCTTCAAATCGTGAGAACAAAGTTAGTAGGAATACTCATGTAAATGGCGTTGGCATCCTTTTATTTATTGGTGTCTTAAACTTGGTCTTTGAAAAAAAATGTGCTAGACTGTGGACAAACAGTCTTCTTTTTGTTTTTGGTTTTTTGCTTTTCTGAAAGCTTGGGATACTTAATTTTCATGATCCTTTTCAAGGATAACTCTCTTTCAAGATCGATTACAAACTTAATCAGCTTCAACTTGTGTTTAATGCCATCAGCATTCGGCAACTGCTTAATTAATTTTTTTCTTAGTTGGGTAAATCTTTTTGATTTCTTATTGGGATCTTCATCATGGAAAAGTCTCATATCATCAATTCAGGGCTGTCCCTAAGCTTGAAAAGAGTTCATCAACCTCCCATCCAAAAGGATGCAATAACAGGAGTCAACTCGCAATATGTTATAGGAGTTAGACATATACTAGTTATTTCTTAAAAAAAATTTCAAGTCCTTTCCCTATTTTACAATTCTCTCTTGGGAGAACATTTCCATAATTTAAAATCTTCGGTGGTCGTGATTATGGTGTGGTTGTGTTAAAGAATGATGACCACATATTTGTACAAATTACCAGACATGACTCATATACTATGTTATACATATAAGCACATTTGTAATAGGGATGTCTTGAGAGTTATCTTGTCGTGAGAGAATGAGAAATATTTATTACAAGATAAGGAGAATAATAAAAATGACATGGATTGTTTAGAAAATAATTTATTGGTTCAGAGTCTTATAAGATCTCTCTCTTTTAATTATTAAAATTATTTATTAAATAATTCATAACATTTTTATTGCAAAACACATAAGATAATAAACATTTTTCGAAGAGAAGAAGCTTAAAAGGGATTCCTACCAAAATTTTTTGTAGAGCCAAACAAAGGAAGGGATCAACCCACATCAAACACTAGCAAGAATCCAACTAGCTGACAGAACCCAATTCCCATGTTATCCATTTGCCAAGGAAAATACGATCCTCTCGCTGTATGTTAAGTAATTAACATTTGATGCCAGCAAAAAAAAAAAAAAGGAAAAAAGAAACAGTGGTTTTAATACCGCCAAGTTCATCAATAGTTGAGTACGTACGTATAAGGCCAAAACCACTATGTTCACCGTAATCTTCTTCCAATTTGAATGAAAGCAATATCTAGGGAATAGAAGACGCATAGAGAGGTGTATATTTAAGGTTATTTTAGTGGCAAAAGTTGTCCTTTTCAGTGTTTAGTTGGGATGTCACTGTATGCACCATCGTATAATGAACTTTAAAATATGAGAAAAATTTAGTACATTTTTATATTATATTTTAAGTGTAATATAATTAGACAATAATTCATGTGATATCTAACAATTGAGTTGTCACTTTATCACTCGCTACGTGAGTGGTGCCACATAAATTCTTACCTAATTATATTACACTTAAAACACAATACAAAAATGTATTAAATTTTTCTCTTAAAATATCAGATCATAGTTGTCAAATTCTCGAACCATAAATACACACGTTCCCATTAAAATATGGACGAGATACATAGGTATACGTGCAAATGTACAAACAAAGAACAGAACAACTCTACATATCCTCGAGAAAGCAAAAAAGAAAAGTCTCTTTAGATGATTGCATTCTATCACCTAACTATAGTTTATAATTAATCTTTTAATACTTGGTTTGTAGAGTCAAAGTTTAATCTGTAGTAAAAAATAAATATATGTTTATAAATAAGATCGATGTCTCTTCATTTAATAGAGTTTTTGTTTCTAAAAAAAAGACAAAACATATTATTTGAGAGACATGTTAAAATTCATATATCATTGTTATCTTTGTTTGTGGGAACCGAACAAGAAATCATGTATATGACCGCAACAAAATTTATCCTCCCAGAGAGATTGTAAAAATATAGTTTCGTCCACATAACAGAGATGGTCATAATCATCATCATTATTGAGTCTTATTTTATTATTTGAGATTAGTTATATGAATCGTTTTCTGTCAATTTTTTTATTATCAAATACTATATTTGTGTTAACATTTAAGAAGTCTAATTTTTTTTTCTAATAACATCTCACAATCTCATTTTAGATCTTTCTTAATTTTTTTACTAATATCTACTAAGATTTGATCATATCTTTTAATCGACGTTAATATATATATTTAAATTACATAATTTTATGTTCTTTCATTTTATCTGTCAATTGAAACTATCTTCAAATCCTCACGAAAACATTCATTCTTAATCTTATCACATATCCGTCTCAACACTCCCATCTCTACTACACACATTTTACATGTATGCACGGACAAGAATCTGCATGGGAATGCACTGATCAAATATTGCAGATAGAATATTACAAAGTTTATGACAAATAAGAACCAGGGCCAGGGGAGAACATTATTCCGCAACTCCAAAACATGCACGACTTGAGGAAGAAATAACACAAGAGATGAAAGACTAGAATTTTATTACACCCTTCTGTAGAACTATGCATTGGAAAACCATGTAAATCCCAAGAACAATTGGTGTGCTGCGGACAGGTTGCATCCATCAGGAGCGGCACCTGTTGATGGTGCTGCAGGGGCGGGTGTAAGGGTTGACGGGGCCGCCGGCCCTGCAGTTGGTGTAGTAGGACTGGCCGGGGATGGAGCAGGGGACGGTGCCGGGGCGGAGGGCGCTGTAGCTGATGTAGCCCCCGGTGCCGGCGAGGACGCGGCGGCTGCTCTCCGAGTCGAGGGCGAACTCGTCGTCGCCGGCGAGGTCGAGCGAGTCGGTGCTGGCCGAGAGCATCCAGGCCGCCTGCAGGCCAAGCTGGGAGTACTGCTCCCCGGCGCCGGAGACGGGGAGGACCGCCGCCAGCGCGAGGGAGGCGGCGAGGAGGAGGCAGAGGAGGCTTGCCATGGAGATGGCCGGATCTCTTGCGGCAAGCAGGCTGGGAACCTTAACCCCGCCCTTTGCCTGTGTGATTTGTTCGTTGCCCTCCTCTGCGTCTTCTCCTTTCCTTGGAGAGCTGGGTTTTGTGTGCGCGTGTGGAATGGCACGGGTTCTTATAAGGCTTCGGGAGGGGGGAAAAAACAAGGGAAGGTTGGGATTTGTGAACAGAGAAATGTTTAATAGTGCAAAATGTCCGTATGCTACGTGTGCGTTTTACCATTTTTTTATCTCCTTTTTATATAAATTTATTTTTCAATATAAAAAATTATTTATCTCTCTTAATTAATTATTTATCAGTGTTGGTTAATTATTTACACTCTTAACGTTAAGAGTGATAAACAACTAATTAAAAACAGATAAAATAAGTTTTACATGTTGAAATTATTTGTCGCTTTCCAAAAATAGTGGGCCAAATGTGATAAATAATTGTTTTGGGAAATGATTTAGAACATTTAATAATTTTGTTGGGGTAATGTAAGAATATTTAAACAACATTAAATACTTCTATTAGGTGAGGGTCGGATAACTACTTTTTCTAACAAATTACTTATCTTTTTTATTTAATTATTTATCACACTTAATTAGTTATTTGTCACTTTCAACTTGTCATTTGACATTCTTAATATTAAAAGTGACAGATGTAAGAATATTTAAGAAATATTTGATAATCCTATTGAGGGAGTTATTTATCCTTTTTAGTTAATTATTTGTTACTATTAACTAATTTTTGTTACTTTTTAACTTGTTATTTTAAAAAATATTTAATACTCTTATTAGATGAGTCAGTGCATAGACTAAAAATATATTAGACGGATAATTTTTCTACTCATTCACAGATATAGCAACTACTTCTCTTTACCTATAATTATGCAAATATTGCATTACAGATATGAGTATTTCCTTAAGGACTGTTCTGATAGAGGGATATAGAAATGGAGTATAGTTACCATTAGGATAATCATATATATGAAAATATAAAGAAAATAGAGATATTGAATACAATATATAAGATGTAAGGAATATGTATTTACATATGCATATATATTTATATATAAATATAAATATATATATATATTAATAATTTGAGAGGATTAAAGAAAGGTAAATTAACCTTTTTAGTGTTAATCTGCCCAAAATCAAAGTAATCAAAAGGACTTAAGGAGATAACGCATGGGTATAGCTGGTGAAATACTGGGGATATAAATCAAAATATGAAGAATATAAAATAGAATACGTATAATTTAAGAGATACATATGAAGCCCTATTTCCCTGCACACACCCCTTCATATATATCAACCAAATCCACACAATATCATAAAACTTCCATCTTGAGAACATTAATTGTGAAAGCCATCACAGAGGAGGATATTTTGGTCAGAAGTCCTCCTTTAGCTAGCCCATATCCTCACATAAGTTTGTGAGCAAAACTTATTATCTTTTTTAGGACACCCACCCCCCCACCCACCCAAGTACAAGATCAATTGGCACTACAGTGTTTCGATGATTATAAATATGAAACTCATCTCGCTTGTATCTGAGACAGACGTTCACGAATGAGTCGTAAATATTTCTCTATATTTATTAGTTGGTCTAATGTTATTGACATCAAATGGGGAATGACGGCATCAGCTCTAACTAATCGGTTTTAATTAAATGTTTCAAAAGGGGAAGGAGCAGATCACACAAGCAAGCACCCGATCCCAATATAAATATGGCAACGGCAGGTGATCTCCCTCTCTTCTTTACCAACAACTCGGTTAGAAACTTCCAACCTTATAAAAAATTAATGATAAAATTGTCTCTAGAAAGCATTTCATACATGCTAATCTCTTGGACACCATTTGAAAATGCTGTAGTAGATCAAAAGGAAGTTATACTAAGAGTAACATTTGTTGCATAATAAGTAATGAGACGACGGAAATGTTCTAATTTCACTAGCCTAACATATAACATAGCGGGCATGTCTTTTTATTAAAGAAGAAAGTGTGCCATACCACTATGACTCAGATGTTCTATATTTTGTCAGCTCATGCATAAGGATGTGTCTATCACCTTATCATTTAGTGTACACCCCACATATGTAATAAGTATTACCCTTGCGATTTCACAGATTCGTGGAATGGTACTTCTTTTATCTCATAAAATTGAAATCTGGCTAGTAAAAGGCTGTAAGACTAGTTTGGTCTTCATCAAAAAGCCCATCTTTTATTATACGTGAAGGTGGATGGGCGCATACAAATATTGTATTCTTATTATGACAAACTTTATTTGAATTCCATCATCGTTCACAGTTGAAGGCATAAACGACTCATCTTCTGCATAGAAGATGGTTGATGTTTTTTGTTGGCATGATAGATTTGGAGGATCAAGTCAATATTTCTCCTGAGCAACATTGGGCACTGTGATGATTAAAAAATCAAGTCATAATATTTAACAAGTCTAACCCAACAATAATTAACAGCCAAATTAAAGAGAAAGATAGCAATTCCTACATGACACGGGGTGTCCCCAAGGGTTGGCCGAAACCTCGGCTAGGCTGACCTTCTAAAGTACCAGAACTGACGTCTCAACGTTGCTTGAACCAAATTTCATTAGCCTCAGTTTGATAACGAGTTAACTTAAAGTTAACTCAAAGTTAACTCAGAGTTAACTCAAAATGTAGTTTGATAATAAAAAAAAGTTAACTCAAATGAGTTAGATTAAAAGTGGGTCAGATGTGAGTTAACGCACAATTTTCCAACCACTTTTAGAGGAGGATTAGAGTTAACTCAAGTGGGTTAACTACCATTTTCTCTTGACGGTACACAACATTAATTGCTACTTTCTCTTTTCTCAACACAACATTAATTGTTACTTTTTTTTTTCAAGTCACTTTTTGATATGAAAATAGGTTAACTCACTTTATCTTGCAAAGCAATCCTAAGAGAAAGTGGGTTAACTCACTGTAGTTAAACTGGGTTAACACACAAGAAAACAAACTAAAAAATGAGTTAACTCTATATAACTTTAGTCATGGGTTGGAGTTAACTCTAACCCCAACCCATTGCCAAACTGAGGCTTATTGTCTAGTTGACGAATTAGGTTGACTAGAATGGCATCTTTACACCTCTTGGACTGACCAT
The DNA here is from genome assembly GCA_014218235.1 of Colocasia esculenta. Taxonomy (NCBI): domain Eukaryota; kingdom Viridiplantae; phylum Streptophyta; class Magnoliopsida; order Alismatales; family Araceae; genus Colocasia; species Colocasia esculenta. The sequence goes on from CM024762.1 coordinate 148,439,118, forward strand.
CTCAGCTCGGTCAAGGACGAGGAATACCCGACTCGGCCTCGACTAATATGGAGCACGACGTGTCCTCGAGATGCCCGAGAATGTGGCTCGCGGAATGACCGGAACATTAATCGATGATATAATGGCCAATAATCATGCGTCTGATAATTACAGCCATTAAGACCACAATCCTGATAATTTGACATGACGATTACAACCACGATTTGATGACAATCATGGAGATCCGCTGGGAGATTCATGGTGTTGTCGAACTGATTCCATGAGAGATCAACCTCTATAAAGGAGACAGACACTCTTCAGACGTAAATACATTGTTCCACTCCTTAAGCTAGACTATTCTGCTCGGTTGGCTACTGACTTGAGCATCGAAATGTCTCCCCATCGAGACCCCTCGATAGACTTTGTAGATCCTCGATTAATGTCGTCGAGAGTTCGAAACACACGTCCCAAGTCAGTTAAGCGGACCTCGAATCGGTCCCTCAACTAAGTCGTCTCGACTCGGACGTCTCGCACTGATCGCCTCGACGATTATCTTGGCAGAGCCGACATCGGTGAACATTAATCGATGATATAATGGCCCGTCTGATAATTACGGCCATTAAGACCACGATCCTGATAATTTGACATGACGATTACAACCACGATTTGATGACAATCATGGAGATCCGCTGGGAGATTCATGGGGTTGTCGAACTGATTCCATGAGAGATCAACCTCTATAAAGGAGACAGACACTCTTCAGACGTAAATACATTGTTCCACTCCTTAAGCTAGACTATTCTGCTCGGTTGGCTACTGACTTGAGCATCGAAATGTCTCTCCATCGAGACCCCTCGATAGACTTTGCAGATCCTCGATTAATGTCGTCGAGAGTTCGAAACACACGTCCCAAGTCAGTTAAGCGGACCTCGAATCGGTCCCTCAACTAAGTCGTCTCGACTCGGACGTCTCGCACTGATCGCCTCGACGATTATCTTGGCAGAGCCGACATCGGTGTTACATACCGTAACACAACATATAACTCAAATTTTAATCTAGTATTAGCCCGAATTAGCCTGATCTGATGCGGGCAACACAAGGCTCCGTATCAATTCCATAGAGAAAGCAACTTATGTTAGTAGATCGAAGAAGAAGAAGAGGTTGTCTCAGACGTCATCCCCTCTTAATCATCCTCCTTTAGTTGTTGATCTGATCCACTAGGCTAACTTGTTTGATTAATATTTAATCGAGCAGCAGCGATCATAGCAGGAAAACTTGGTAACACAGGAAGCATGTCCCACTAATATACACTTATATCTATGTTCATATATACCAAATAAGGATAAGATCTGGTTAAGGAATCCTTTTCTTGAAAAGTGGATAGTATCTGATCTTGTTAAGGGATCTTAACAGGTTGAGTAGGTTTACCTAGACTTTGTCAGGATTTATTAGATAGGATGTTGTACCCTGTCTGTACTCGGCTAGATAGGATTTCTCAACATTTTTTGGTTGGATAGCCTACGCAGCACGTAACCCAAACGCCCAACCCTAAAAGCATCCCCCCACTTTTACGACAAGTCCACTGCACTAAACCGTAGGGACAAATAGGGTTTCTTAACATGTCTATAGATTAAGATCGGTCTCCACTTTATATTTATGCCAAAATTTTATAATGTTGTAAAATGATTCAAAAAACCACTTTACCAACATTCCCATCCGAGAGACAAATTGCACGAAGACATACTTTTCGTTTTTTTTTTCAAACAAATACAAAAGAAATGTCACAAAAGTAGGAAGTTTCAAATCACACCCGAATCGTCATTTAACGAGAACGAAGGTTTTAGTGCCGGCACATATATGCATCTTACGTAAGATTTCCAGTCACAGAGGTATGCATGAAAGACCCACGAAAGTAAAAAAGTCTCCTGCTCCCTCCGTTATCTTGTACTGTTCTACTTAAGTGAATGGCAACATATCTCATTAGCCAAAAAGAAGAAAGAATTACCGACCAGTCGTAATGTCGACGGTACCATCCAGACTCAATAACATTGGACTAATTATAGCCCAAGATAGCCCTCATTCCACTTTTTATCATAGTCCGTAATACTTGTCCACATTTAAATACTGGGATATAAAACATATATATACTCTCATCTAATCGGTCCACAAATAACAGAGAAGGCAGGCCTTTATTAGGCCACTTTGGCAACCAATTTACCCCTAGATAAAGTAGATAAATACATGGGTTATTTCTATCCATACCTAGAGGGTAAGGTAAAATACTATCTCAAAATAGACCAAAGGCAACAACAGTCATTAAGCAGTTTATACGTTTTTTGTGACCCTATCAGCTCACGTACGGCATTTAGCCTAAAAAACTAAATTAGTCATACGGGGTAAACTTATTAATTGATTATTGTAAAAAAAAAAATCAAATTGTAAGAAACATGAAACTAATCAATTATCGAAATTTTACAATTATAAGAAAACAATCGATTATACTAGATACTAATCGATTATACATTTCTTAATCACAAAACACCTGATACTAATCGATTATTGTACTTGTGGTGTACAAGGTAAAATGGTCATTTCATCAAGACCTTTTTCCAAAGTAGGAAGGGAGGTAAAAACTAACCAAAATGGTCAAGAAGAAAGAGGCGACATGGAGGCCGAGGCCTACGGTGGAATTAAGAGTGTTCATAATATGGTTCAACCCGAGGAACCAAATCAACTGGTTCGAAAGATCTTGTAATTCAATTCGATTTTCTATTGTGAAACCAAATATATATTAAATATATTTAATTAAATAATATCACAAAGAAAACCGTAGCCCAATGTACAGAGTCCTTCCCTCCCAATGGGAGCTCATGAGTTCAAAACTCAAGATCGCCCCTTCAAACACAAAACCAAACCGTGTGAACCGAAACTTGTGTTTAAAGAGGCGATCTTGAGTTTCGAACTCATGACCTCCCATTCGGAGGAAAAGACTGTGTCCACTAGGCCACAATTTTCTGTATGATATTATCGATTATTAAATATATTGATATATATTCAATTTCACAACAAAAAATCAAATCAAACGACAGAGTCCTTCAACTTGAACCGACCGTTCTACGGGTTGAACCATATTATGAACATCCCTACTCGTAGCAGCAAACTGTGTTGCCGCTTCTCTAAAAAGCCAGAGGATCTTGTGTATGGGCATGACTTCGTGGGGGAAGTCTATAGCAGGCCACCTCCTTATACAAGGTTTCATGTGAGTCAACTAGACTAGCATTATACAAGTATGGCATTGTAATATGAATTGGTTGACCTCGTAGAATTACTTTTTTAAAATGATTTTTGGATTTTTTGATAAAATTACATGTATATATCCCTTCTATCACGCAAGGTTCACCGTACCGCCCGGATCGACCGTGCTGCATTCTCCGTGGGAAGGTACGGTACGATATGATACCGTACCGCTGAGATACGTTGGGAAAATGACTTGTTTGATTTGCTTTATCATTTTGCGACTTGATGAATATTTAGACTTGATGAATATTTAAAATGAGCAAACTTCAAAGAAAACTCTCCATCCAAATTCAAGATAGACTTTCCATCTCTTCTCATCATATGTCCTTTCTCTCTCCCCTTTCTCTCTCATATTCTCCAGAACTATCAGGAATATCACGCCTCGTATAACCTAAAAAAGGGTTGATATGCTCACGAGATCTTCATCAAAATTGTTCTATTCTTTTTCAACTTCGTCTTCGAAGTGGAATCACCTCAATTGGTGGTATATGTTCAAAGTTATAGTAGATTATTCTTCACATTCTCTCTCATATCATGATCATGAAATTTGTTCCCCCACTTTCTCTACAAACTCCAACTAGAGTCACATCAAATGAATGTCTGTGCTTAGTACATTAAGATCATTCTTGATCTTCTCTCTCATATCGCGATCCAACTAACAACGAGTGCGGCCCTCTCTACAACTTGAATGATGATGATCTTATATTTGGGCCTCTTCATGAAAGTTGTTCATGATATGACCAATATATTCCATTAGATCAACACTAAGAATCCGAAAACAAAAACAAAACTATCACTTCTTAAAATGTATAATAAAATATTAATATGACACTAAGAATTAAAAAAATAATAATAAATTATACGTAAGACATGATCACTTAATAAACATAATTATCTTTGATTTTAAAATATTTTCATATTATAATATAATTCTGATACTATCTTTGATTGTGTGCACTTCAATGAGATGACATTCGATTTCAAAAATAAAGTCAAACTGAAGTCATCATAATATTAGAAAAATATACTGAATTTAAAAATATAAAATATCAAAAATTATTGATATATAGATGTTGAGATTAAGTCACCTAATGATTTTTTGAGATATTTTTTACTTGATAAAAAATAATTAAAAATTAACTATAATTACTATAATTTGTATATCTCTTATTAATTTATGTTTGAAATTTTCATCTCAATTATACATCATTTAGACCCTTTAATTGCATCTAAGTTTTGTCGGCGTTACACGAACCATCTATGCACTTCATGGTAACGATATTTGTTTCACAAATAAAATAAAATCTGAAATCATCATAATTACTAGAAAAATATACTGGTTCTAAAAATATAAATATTATGTGTTATTGATACAAGATGTTGAGATTAAATCGACCTAATGATTTTTTTAGACAATTTTTAATTTACCAAAAATTAATTTAAAAAATTAACTAAAATTACTATGTGGTGGTGTAATCCTGTTTGGACCTGAGCCAAACGGCCTCCACTGGAATAAGAGAGGGAAGACGATTGCTGGTGAGGACGAAGACCTGCAAAACCAGAATAGGATCAGGAGGCCCGGTGAAAACCGGGGAACCCTCCGATGCCTAAGTCAGTGGAGAGCTTGTGAGGCAGGGGGTTTCGGAATGCGAGAATGTGTTCGCGTGAGGAAGAGAACGTACCGTTGCATGGTACTGTACCTGTGCCTTTATAGGCGTGGTGTAGAGGCCAACGTGCGTAACGTTGGGCAGATCGTGCCTGAAGAGGCGCCTTGACGCACGCGCATACGGGAGGAGTTATGACTCCGATGCCCGTTAGGCTGCCAGGCAGTTCACGCCCCTTGATGGTGGAGAACGTGGCCTGAGACGGTTACAACCGCTCTGTGGGCCAGGAATCCTGCTCGGTGCCCTTTGGATGGACCTTCCGAGCAGGTGATGTCCAGGGCTGTTCCGCGCAGCAGGGTTGAGGTCCTCTGTTCGGAAGCCGCCTGCTGACGAGCTCGGCAATGTTCCGCCACGGATAGCCGGCACGGGGATCTCTCTCTTCTGATCCGTACTAAGGGCGTGGGATCGTATGAGGAGGCCACGTCAGAAGGGGAAGGCGCTGATGGGCCTTGACGCGATGGGCCTAGGTGGCGGAAAACAGCCACCACACTTGCCCCCCCACGCTCTCAAGTGGTTCGGAAGTCAGAATACTTGAGGGCGGTTGATCTGCCCGGACGTCAGCTCCGTAATAAATGCGGTATCGTCCTCGGAGATCCGAACAGACTTGCGGCGACGCCGTCGCAGAGGCGTCTGCCTCGAACGTGGGGCTTTCATGATGACCACGTGAGTCACGTCAAGTCCGAACGGTCACCCGTAGGTCATTTGAGAGGAGACTTGGAGCGGAGGGAAGCGACGCTTTCAGGAACGCTTCGAATTTCGCGCCTCACTTTCCTTATAAGGAAGGGGAGAGGGCGAGAGCGGGGTCTTCGTCTCCGAAAAGTTTTCCAGAGTCCGCTGCTTCCGAAGTCGCTCACGTCCTTCGCCTTTGAGCTTTCCTCCATTTTGCTTCCTTCTTGCATTGTGCTCCCTGCTTTCTGGCGATGGCTCAGAAGGGAAAGGAGATCGTCGAAGCCAGCGGGATGCCGCCGGTGGAAGCGAAGACGGCGAAGTATCGGAGCTTCGAAGGTCTTCGAGAGCGCTTTCGAATAGGCGAGGAGTACGAGATCGTCCTGATGCGCGAGGACGAGACGCATCTCACCCTGAAGCCGGGGTGCTTCGTGCTGTCACTGGACCTGCTAGAAGCTGGTCTCCGGCTACCGATGCCGGAGATAGCAAAGGAGCTACTCCGGAGTTGGAAAGTGGCGCCGATTCAGCTGACGCCCAACTCGTGGAGGACTGTCTTCGTCTTCTGCGCCATATGCAGAAGAAGAGATTGAAGCGACTGCGGAGATCTTCCGGAGCCATTTTAGCCTGGCGTGCTCTCCGCAATCCGGGATGGGGATCGTGTACGTGAAACATCGTACCAACCGGATGCGGATCAATTTCTCGCCTCGACTGTCCAACAACAAAGGGTGGACAGGGCGACTTTTCTCCGTGGGGAGAAGGAAGGGAGCAAACATCCCTGAATGGGACTTTCCCACGAGGGTGGTGGAGCCCCTGAGAAGGGTGGATATGGCCCCTTTCTTGATTCGGGAGGCAGCCGCAGCCTCCCAGTTGCTGAATACGGTCACGGTGAACCATGCAGAGGGGTACCTGACCGAGTACAAGCTTGTGAAGTACAAGCTTAGCCGCGCCTGGGGTAAGTCTTCTTGCTGTTCTGCTTGTTTCGTTTTTTGCATACATGGGTTCTGATCCTTTTCCTGCTTATTTCAGATGATGAAGAAATAGCGGCTGGTCGGGATCAGAAGGAGATGGCGAATTACGCCGAGATGATCCCTGTCAACCTTTGCTCCATAAGGTTGGACGAGGGAGGTCCTGCGAAGGGGCCTGCGCGGCAAGTGAAGGCCGCAGCGAGAGGAGGTGCCGCGAAGAAGGCGGTTGAGACGGATACGACCGCGGGGACGACCTCTCTCTTTCAACCGAAGAGGAAAGAGAAGCGCAAGGCGGCAGTGGTGGAGCCGCAAGCCAGGAGTCGTTCTCCCGAAGGAGGGGTATCCGACGAGCCCCGAGTTCCCAAAAAGGAAGCTGAAGAGGTTGATGTTGCGTGCTGCAGAAGACGCCGCGGCGGTGGAGGAAGGATCAGAGGAGGATCTTGAACCTTTGTTGGTTCGAAGATCTCGCCAGCGTGTGGGGGCGTCCGAGGAGAGGGCGCCCGCAGCTCCAGCCGTGGGCCGTCCAGAGGTGGTCATGAAGATGTCCGCCGAGCTGGGCCTGATAATGGTCAGCGATGAATCGGACCGCTCCGGAGGGCGGACGAAGTCGCCGGGTCTTGAGGACCAGGTGGTCCTATCTGGTGAAGGGAGCGCCGAGCAGGATGGCGCGCCAGGCGGGAGCGTACAGCCTGGTGCCGAGGAGAGGGCGACCACAGACTCCACTCCTGCGCCGGCGGTCGTTCGTGGTGCTGACGAGGCAGTTCTTCCGAGGGGGGACGTTCCACAAGAAAGAGACACCCTGCCCCCCATGCTCCCCACCTCAGTGATCACCGAAGGCCGTATAGTCGGCGAGAGTGCAGCCGAGGTGATCGCTGGGGATTCCATAGTCGGCGAGAGTGCAGCCGAGGTGATCGCTGGGGATTCGTAGTCCGAGTGCAGCCGTCCTCGGGGAGGAGAGCACTCAAGGACTTGGGGACGCCGAGGAGGGCCGTGAAACAGCCTTTGCAGCCTCCGTTGCCGAGGATGGTGGGGAGGAGCAGCCGACGACCAGGCAGGAGGCCGCCGGAGTGAGTCGAACTTCGGCTTCCGGGGACGTTGCTGCCACAACTTCCGAGTTGGGCCGTCCGGAAGGCCTTGTGATCGGTGACATTCCGATCTCGTCTGCCGCTGCTACGGCTGGGGACGAGAGTTCTGGAGACGACACCAGGCCTCTGACTGAGGTGCTGCGCCGGGGCATCCCCGAAGTGCCCTCGGTGGAGGCGCTGGAGGCATCACTTCGCCGTGTCGAAGAATCACCAAGGAAGCTACCCGCAAGCCCTACTGCTTCGCGTCTCGAACAGTTGGCCAGGTGCTTGGACCTTCCCCCGAGCTTACTCCGGAAAGGTCCGTTGAAGGCTACCACCCGGAGGGGGTAGAGGACGAGGGAACAAGCGATGTTGACCTGGAGGCGCTCATGGATGCCTGACCAAATCACTGGGCACCCTGAAGGCTCTAGCTGCTCGGGGTCAGAAGCAGAAGTATCTCCTTGAGGCGAGTGCAACTTTCTTAGAGGAGCTTTCAGCGAGGCACAAAGCTCGCGAGGCAGCGCTGGAGGAGGAGGTGAAGAACCTCAAAGCCGCCCTCCAGGCTTCGGAGCTCGAGGCCACTCTGGTACGGGCCGAGAAGGAGGCCTTGACCAAGGTGATTGTGGACGCGGGGGTCCGCGCCGTTGCTAGCTATAAGGCCGGACCGGAGTACAAGGAAGACTTGGAGCAGTATGGGGCCCGGTGCTACCGAGTGGGTCTCAAGGCTGGGAAGGACTTCGGAGAGCAGTCTTCCTGGGTCGAACGCGCCGAGAAGCCTTTGAGGCCGCTGTTCGGGAGTGCCGACGCCGAACTCAGGACGCCCGCCTGGATGGTGTGCGGTTCGCACAATTCCAGTCTGGGGGAATGCCCCCTTCAGGTGACGGTGCTGGTCCTTCGCAGCAGGCTCCCTGATCCTCCTTGTATCCTCCTTTTTGTAACCGTGGCCAAAAGAAGAGGTCTGCTTATAAAAAGAAAACTTTTTGTGAATGAAGTCTTCTGTTCATGGGATTTTCTGGTAGCTTCACTTTCTCTATCTTCTTCCTTCATGATTACTCCTGTTCGGATCGAAATCCGTTAGGCGCCGTAAGCATTGCATGTATAACGTAGTTGTGGGGAACCGCGAAGGGGTTCCGATCAGGTATGTATGCTAAATGCTCGTATGGCGTCAGGAGTTGGGAGAAGAGAGGTAGGAAGCTGGAAAGAAGAGACTTTTACAATAATAAGCCTTAAGGTTAGAAACATGCCAAGTGCCTGGAAGGCTTCGCTACGCAGCTAGGAGTAGTAGCTTATGAGCCCTTCCCGAGGACATGGGTGACCTGATAAGGTCCTTCCCATTTGATGGCAAGTTTGCCCACTGCTCTTCGGGGGTCCGAAGCCGAACAGCGGCGCAAACCAAATCTCCCACGCTGAACCGCCTTTCCCGAACTCGCGCGTTGTAATATTGTGCGAGTCGTTGCTGATAGGAAACGAGACGAATGCTGGCGTCGCTCCGTCGTTCGCCTAGCATGTCCAAGTTTCCCGAAGAGCTCGGTTGTTGACGGCTTCGTCGAAGTGGGTAGTTCGGATAGTTGGAAGGGCTACTTCCAAAGGTACAACTGCTTCCGAGCCGTAGGCTAGGTGGAAAGGTGTTTCCCCTGTAGCTACCCGAGCAGTCGTTCGGTGACACCAAAGGACATTTGGGAGCTCATCGATCCATGATCCACCTGCAGCCTCCACTCTGGTTCGGATCCCGTGCAGCAATGTTCGGTTGGCGTTTTCGACCAACCGTTAGCCTGGGGATGAGCCACGGAGGTGAAGTGGTTGTAGATCCCGAGCTCGGCGCACTTTTGCTTGAAGAAGGTGCTGTCGAACTGTTTCCCGTTGTCAGAAGTAATCACCCTGGGGACGCCAAACCTGCATAGAAGGTTCTTCCATACGAACTTCCATGCGGCCTGTTCGGTGATTGTGGTGACGGGTTCGGCCTCGATCCACTTGGTAAAGTAGTCGATGGCGACAAACAGGAACTTCTTGCGCCCTTGGGCCTCTGGAAAGGGGCCCAAGATGTCAATGCCCCATCTGGCGAAGGGGCGCGGCTCGAACAGACTGTGAAGCTGTTCGGCTGGCTGCTTGATGAGTACTCCGAACTTCTGGCATTCTGGGCATTTCCTGACGAAGGACATGCAATCCTTCTGAAGAGAAGGCCACCAGAACCCTGCTCGGATGAGGCTGCGTGCTAGCGTTCTGCCCCCCAGATGGCTTCCGCACAACCCCTCGTGGACTTCCTCTGTGGCTGCGAGGGCCTCCTCAGGGTTGAGGCAACGTAGAAGAGGTCTTGCAAGGGACCGTCGGTACAGCTTGCCTTCTACGAGGGTGAAATGCTGCGAGCGCATCCTGACTTTCCGAGCTTCATCCTGTTCGGAAGGAAGCTCGCCTCGGAGAAGGTACGCCAAGAGAGGGTCCACCCAACTTGGGGTCGGTGGGCCCGTTTCTATGGCGGCTACATCAATCTTGTGCTCGGCAAGGCGAGCTCTTCAATGAAGACAGAGCGAGAAGGGGTGATGTCACCTGAAGATGCCAATTTGGCCAGCGCATCAGCTCGCGCGTTCTGCTCCCGTGGAACATGTATAACCTCGAAGTATACGAGGCCCTCTGTCTGGCTCTTGACCTGTTGGAGGTATTGAGCCATGCGAGGTTCCCTTGCTCCAAACTGTCCGCTCACCTGGCTGGCGACCAACTGGGAGTCACTAAAGACTCTAAGCCGAATGGCTCCGAGGTGCCTAGCCATGCGGATACCGGAAAGCAAGGCTTCGTACTCGGCGACGTTGTTGGAGGCTGGAAAGCGGAAACGGAGGGCGTATTGGAACTCTAACCCCTCTGGGGAGGTGAGGACCAAACCTGCCCCGCTTCCGGAGACACAAGAGGATCCGTCCACATAAAGCTCCCATGGGGGCTCGTCTGCCAACGGTGGATCCTGCTCGGCCGGAAGGGTGCATTCCGCCACGAAATCTGCTAACGCCTGCGCTTTGATTGCCGTCCTTGGTCGGAAGCTGATGTCAAACTCTCCCAGCTCGATTGCCCACTTAACCAACCTACCGGAAGCCTCCGGCCGCTGCAAGATGGATTTCAGCGGTTGATCGGTAAGCACTGTAACGGAATGGGCCTGAAAGTAGGGCCTGAGCTTCCGTGCAGCTGTGACAAGAGCAAGGGCAAGCTTTTCTGCTCTGGGGTACCTCCTTTCAGCTTCTTGGAGGACCCTGCTGATATAGTACACTGGATACTGTGCCGCTCCTAATTCTCTGATCAAGACCGCACTGATGGAGTGTTCGGTGACCGAGAGGTACACGAACAAGGGTTCTCCGAGCACAGGCTTTGAGAGAACAGGAGGGGCTGCCAAATATGCCTTCAGCTCAGTGAAGGCAGCTTCGCATTCGTCAGTCCACAGTACTTGCCCCCCTTGCTTCGAGGCGTTTTTAGGGCCTCGGAGCAACTTGAAGAAGTTAAAACTTCTTTCTGCTGCTCGGGACATGAACCTGTTAGCGCGGCGAGACGTCCTGTCAGACGTTGGACGTCGCGCACTGTCTTCGGACTGGACATCTCAAGTACGGCTTGGATTTTTTCCGGGTTCGCCTCTATTCCCCTGTTTGATACGAGGAACCCAAGGAACTTACCCGACCGAACACCAACGCGCACTTGGCTGGATTGAGCTTCATATTATACCTTCGCAAGTTGCGAAAGTCTCCTGGAGGTCGGAAATGTGATCGTACTCGGAAGAGTCTTGACCAACATGTCGTCGACGTAAACCTCCATGTTTCGCCCGATCTGCTGCTCGAACATCTTGTTGACCAGCCGCTGGTAAGTCGCACCTGCATTCTCAGACCAAAAGGCATCCTGGTGAAGCAGTATAAGCCTAGGTCTGTGACGAACGTAGTGGCGTCTTGATCCGGGGGATGCATGCTGATCTGGTGGTAACCAGAGTAGGCATCCAAAAAGCTGAGGAGCTCGTGCCCGGAAGTAGCGTCCACCAGCTGATCAATGCGCGGCAATGGGAAGTTATCCTTGGGCGTCGCCTTATTAAGTCCTTGTAATCCACGCACACACGCCATTTGCCATTGGCCTTGCGTACGAGGACCACATTGGAGATCCATTTGGATATTGGGCTTCTCGGAGGAGCCCGACAGTTCGGCTTTTGGTCACGTGATCCTGAATCACGGTCTGCCGTTCTCGGTTCACGGGTCGCCTTCTTTGCTGCACTGGCGGGATTCGTGGATCCAACCGAAGGCGATGCACCATGACTTCCGGGGGAATGCCTGGAAGCTCGTCATCAGACCAAGCGAACACGTCCAAATTGGCCAGCAGGAAAGCTGTGTAGCGTTGCTGCTCGGCCTCTGTCAACAGGGCGCCAATGTACAAGACGTGTTCGGAGTCGTCGTCCACTTGAATGGGGATTAAGTCTTCGGCAGGCGTCCCCCGACTAGTTGAAGGCTGATCGGAGGTCGGAGAGCTGGACAGCGAGTGGTTGCTTGTCTCTTAGGGAGAGGACATAGCAACGGCGAGACTCACGCTGACATCCGAGCACTTCGCCCACACCGCTCGAGTGGGAAACTTCATCTTCTGGGAGCGACGAAGGTACTGCTTTGATGCGTCCGATCAGACCTCTGCCTAGGATAGCGTTGTATCCAGGCATATTGTTGACGACCAGAAAGTCAACAATCTTGGTCACAGCCTTTGGAGCTGTTCCCAAGGTGATCGGAAGGCGAATCCTTCCCATGGGCTGGACCGAAACTCCCGAAAAGCCGAACTGGCGAATTTACAGGAGTAAGTTGATTGGCGCGCAGGCCCATGAGGACGAAACAGTCGTAAGCCAAGACGTCGGGGGCACTTCCATTATCTACCAGAATCCGGCGCACATTACAATGGTTGATGGTGGCCGAAACGACCAGCGCATCAGTGTGCGGGTCGTAACCCCTACAAGATCTTCGTCCGAGAAGGTTATAGCCTCCTCGGGCTGTGCGCGTGCGGGACTGGCAGGATATGGGGCCGGCCGAACAGTCGGAGGCCTGTCTACGACATGCACTCGCCTTGCGTAATCGCGTCGGCTTCGAGTGCTTTCTCCACCTGCGCCGAAGCCTCCCGCGATCACGTTGATCTCCTGCCCATTGGATCGTTGTTGATCGGCTGCTCGGGAGTGCGGTCTCGACGTCGGGGGCGCTCTTCGTTCCGGCGCCCTTCGTTCGGCGCACGAACCGTCCAAGGTAGCCGCGCTTGATAAGGTCTTCGATTTCGTCCTTAAGCTGGCGGCACTCGGAGGTGTCGTGGCCGTGGTCGCGATGAAAGCGACAGTACCTATTTTGATCGCGCTTCCGGGGGTCGGAGCGCATTCTCTGGGGCCACCGAACAAAAGCTTCATCCCTGATCTCTGCCAGGATTTGTTCGGGAGCCACGGTGAGGGGGGTGTAGTTGGTGAAGGGGCGCGGACGACGCGGAGAATCGCCATTGCGTCGTCCCTTCTTCCGATCACGGTCGGAACCGTTGTCGGAAGGTCGCTTTTTTTCCGACTGCTCCCCCTGTTCGGCCCTGCTCGCCGCCAGGCTCTCCTCGCAGGCCGCGTGGCGCTGCGCGATGGAGAGTAGTTCGGCGAGGGTGGCGGCTGCTGGACGCCGAGAGTCCTTTGTAAAAGCCGTCACGAGTGCCTTGGATGAGAGCACTGGTGGCTAGGGGGACGTCCAGGCGCGAGATGCGAAGCGCCTCTGTTCGGAACCTCTTGACGAAGTCCCAGAGTGCCTCGCCTTTCTTCTGGCGCACGGTCAGGAGAGAAGCCGCCGTCCGCGGCTGGGACCTTCCACCAAGGAAGTTGTCCCGAAAGGACTTCTTCAATTGGCGGAAGGAGGTGATAGAGCCCGCAGGGAGGGTTTCAAACCAAGCCCTGGCGGTCTCCTTAAGGGTTGCAGGGAAAGCCCTGCACTTGGCCGCATCTGATGCTCCGTGGAACACCATATGCGATTCGAAGCCGTGGATGTGGTCGGCCGGGTCAGTAGTGCCGTCGTAGGGCGCGATGGTGGGAAGAGGGAGCTTGGAGGAGACCAGGGCCTCCAGATCTCCCTACTGAAAGGAGAGCGGAAGTCCAAGTCGTCCTCCGCTGGAGCCTTGCCCTCCGCACGCTGAACCATCGCGTCCATGCGGCGTTCGAGGTCGACCACACGCCGGAGACGCCTGGCGAGCTCCTGCTCGGAGTTGGCGGGGCCCCCACGTCCAGAGGCGTGGGAGTTGCCTCCCACGACCGATCGTGGCGGACGGGGTGAGACGATAGAACGCCGGGGCGAGCGCCCGCGGCGCTCTGGTGCCCGCTCTTCCGATGGCCCGGAGGGACCGGCGCGGTGAGTCCGCCTGCTGCTCCTGCGGCGCTGGGGGGACGCGGGAGCGTCGATGTGACGATTCCGCCTGTCCGCTCACGCGGCAGGGAAACCGCTGGGGCCGCTGCCCCTGCCAACTGGGCCTGTAGGGCGAGGCAGACGCCCGTCAACTGCTGCATTTGTCCTCGAAGCTCCGCTACTTCGAGGGCAGTTGCAGGCGCAACAGCCGGCGGTGCCGGGACGTCGTGGTTTGCGCCGGCAGTGGCGACGGCGTCATCACCAGGAGGGGATCGGCGACAGGGTCCCCTCGTGACTGGCGAGACCTCGTCGCCCTGCTTCCTATGTTCTGGTATGAAGATCGTCCTCGAGCCATGGCAGCGTCGATTCCCACAGACGGCGCCAAATGTGGTGGTGTATCCTGTTTGGACCTGAGCCAAACGGGCCTCCACTGGAATAAGAGAGGGAAGACGATTGCTGGTGAGGACGAAGACCTGCAAAACCAGAATAGGATCAGGAGGCCCGGTGAAAACCGGGGAACCCTCCGATGCCTAAGTCAGTGGAGAGCTTGTGAGGCAGGGGTTTTCGGAATGCGAGAATGTGTTCGCGTGAGGAAGAGAACGTACCATTGCATGGTACTGTACCTGTGCCTTTATAGGCGTTGGTGTAGAGGCCACGTGCGTAACGTTGGGCAGATCGTGCCTGAAGAGGCGCCTTGACGCACGCGCATAACGGAGGAGTTATGACTCCGATGCCCGTTAGGCTGCCAGGCAGTTCACGCCCCTTGATGGTGGAGAACGTGGCCTGAGACGGTTACAACCGCTCTGTGGCCAGGAATCCTGCTCGGTGCCCTTTGGATGGACCTTCCGAGCAGGTGATGTCCAGGGCTGTTCCGCGCAGCAGGGTTGAGGTCCTCTGTTCGGAAGCCGCCTGCTGACGAGCTCGGCAATGTTCCACCACGGATAGCCGGCACGGGGATCTTCTCTCTTCTGATCCGTATTAAGGGCGTGGGATCGTATGAGGAGGCCACGTCAGAAGGGGAAGGCGCTGATGGGCCTTGACGCGATGGGCCTAGGTGGCGGAAAACAGCCACCACAACTATAATTTGTATCATCTATTAATTAACTTATGTTTCAAATTTCATCTCAATTAAACACCATTAGATCCCTTAGATGTTGAGATTAAATCGATTTAATAATTTTTGAGACAATTTTTACTTGAAAAAAAATTAATTTAAAAAATTAAACTAAAATTACTATAATTTGTATCATCTCTTAATTAACTTATGTTTACAATTTCATCTCATAAACACTATATAGACCCCTTAGATACACCCAATATGAGAGGGAAAGTAAAAAAAAAAATGACTTGCCACGGACCGGACCGTAACGGTCCATGACAAATCGTGGCGTGCCGCTGCGGCACGCCCGGGTCACCCATTGGGGGGACCCAGTTCGGATGAGCCATGGCACGGTGCAGTTTAGCCAAACGTGCTACCACATTTAAATATTTATACTTCAAAAATTTTCATATTATATCTTATACTCTCGAAATAAAAAAAAATCATCATGCATGCCCTTATCATTTTTTTAATCCAAACAATAATTGATTTTTTATTAATTTAAAAGATTACTAAAAAGGGGGATAGAAGCTATATACAACTGTGACAGCCAAGCAAGAAAAGGAACACGAAAAGATAAAATAATATAAGAGACCAATTAGAGTTCCGTGGATGACTGATCTTATAAATACATATGTCGATAAAAGTCTAGATGTCGATTGCAACGTCAACTTCATCGTCTTCAATTTCTTTACAAGATGCCTCCAATTCAATTTTTGCTCTAGGATAAACATATTATCTGTTTTAGCAAGCTCCGCAACCGAGATCGGCCTAGGAGGAACTACTACTTGAGTTGTGGAGGATTATAGTGTCGGATCAACTAAAGAACTTATCTGACGGAAAACGAACTCGTGATATAGATAGATACCAATGTGAGGCGCGATGATATCGAGATCAAGGTCAACAGAAGCATGCCGAGATGTTGGCACAGCTATGAGACTTTCGACAAGAGCCCCATCCGCAGTCAGAATTAGGTACAGATGCCTTCCCCGCAGCGTCTGAAGTAGGACGCACCGAGTTGCCAGCAGCAATAAGACCATAGAATTCTCTGCCAGGGCCCAGGGCTCAGGACCAGCCGACCAGGGGGTCTCAGGAATCAGACCATTTGATTCCATATATTTAACTCAACTATACTTGAGTTAAGAGAGCCAAAAAAACTCCCTCACCCTACAACTCTCTTTACAAAAAAAGGAAAATCCCCTCCTCCCTCCCCACCCCTCTGTCTCTCCTCCCCCTCTTAAGTAGGAATTTTTAATATTTTTCAGCCATTTTTTAACGATTATGTCACATGAGAACAAATATTCTTTCTATTTTAATGAAATGCTATTATGCTAACTATACGGATATAACTGATTACTCTTTTTTGATTTAGGAAATATAAGATATAATATGAAGATTTTAGGGACACTCAAATATCACAGATTTAGTGAATTTAAAGACATAGCCTCTAAAACCTACACATTTGTTTATTACTCCTCATAGTTCCAAGTTGATTTGATGAGCCAAAAAAACAAAAACTAATGTCCACGACCGAATTTTAAAAAGCCAAAGCGTGCTCTGCCTGCACACCCTCTTTTCTCCCTGCCTCCTCCAACCTTAATCAGTCCCCTAACCAGCTCTCCTACCTCCAAATGAGAGCTCATGCCCTCCTAATCCTTGTGATTTACTTGCTCCTATCCACTTGCACTACAGTTTGGTAGTAGATTTATATAATCAAACTGTAGCGATCACAACAGAGAACTTAAAAGTAACAGAAAGCCTGTCCCATAATAGATCATTCATATATATACTCACATTTGTTCCATTCCCTCCATGTGTAACAAGTCATTTCATTCATGGTCGTACGTTGGACAAATACACTTCCATGCCTACCAAACAAGAGAGGAACAAGTATTGAACACTGGTGAGATTTCTAACTACGGAACTTACATGAACCAACCCTCTTTCACTCTGCCCTCCAGAGTCCATACCCCCTTTACAAGCTCTGCTGCCTCCTAATGAGAGATGGGGATATTACTAGCTCCATCCGACCCATACCACAGGAACCGTCCTACCAACTCAAATCACCCCATTGTTGTGTGACCAACATTATTTGCTTTCTTCTAAGGTATTTACATACTTCAAGCAACCTGTCGAGAGCAATGCTATGTCGAGGTTCGACTCAGAGAGGTGGAAATTTGATTCCTTGTAAACTCTGCTCTACTTGTGGAAATCACTCTGGCCTAGATCCACATAAAGAGTTACATCTCTCCTTTCACACAAGGACAAAAAAAGGGATCATGATACTGATACCATTAAAGCATAAGCTATTTGATACCTCCATTAGTTGCCCCCCCCCCTCCCCAAATCCGACACTTGTAGTCGTTCTGTGTTGCATTTCTCAGTTGCATGCTAATTACTATGTCCGGCTTATGGCCAGGTCGCCAAGGTTAGAAGTTAGGCCCCGTTGTGAATAAAGTGAGTGACCAAGCCCTACGGTTCCCTAGTCCGTGCGGAAGTGAATAATGACGGGAATAGTGAATCAAGATGAATCAATTTCTGATTTCCCTCCCTTGTTTTGTATTTACATTTGCTTATGGGCACTTAATCCATGAACAAAGTGATAAAATGAAGATGTGTGAATCTAAGATGGGAGCACCCTCCATGTCATTTGAATCTTTCCTCCAAAGAGAACTACATACCGAGCTCAGGATCACGCCTTTAATCAAATGACAGTTTGCTAAGAAACCTTGTAAAAAAAATTCATTTCTCATTTCCATCGCTGCCTAAAGGATGTAAAGAGACCAATGAAAGAGGAACTATGACAAAGCAATGCTTTGGAACTTACAGTGCCATTGCGAAAGTGGCTTCTGCCATTAGTGAAAGATTAGTTGTCGAGCACCAAGTGGGGCAACACCTTGGATATCCTGTATCAAGATGCCATCAATAAGTTCCAGGGAGAAATAACTAAGCTGGTTAGAGAGGAGAGATTACAGCTTTTAAACTAACTAATGACCTATCCTATTTGAGGATGATAAGCCAACAACTATCAATACGATACACATCAATAGAAATGACATTCAGGATGAAGATGATTAGCTTATAGATGTGTCGTCGCTATCCTTTCCATATTGGACAAAGCCATCTGCCATGTTTGATATTTCAAATCCTTTTTTTGTCCATTTGGACTGAATCAATCATGAGCTTCTGTTAGTCTGCCAACAAGCAGCTCAATGGTTTGAAGATCGTTTCCAGTCCTATGGATGGCTCGCAATGATTTTGACTATTGCTTGATACCTAGACACCAATGGTAATCAAGAATTTAGTTACAAATCCTGCTTGAGAAGGAAAATTGGGAAGAAGAAAAAACAAAGGCACAAGTATAGATGCTGTCGACAAGAAACCAAGGGCAACCAACATCAAATGGATATCTTTATGCAGCTTTGCAGGATCCTTTTGACTGAAAGTAAACATGTCACTGAACCAAAACATGGGAAGGTGTCTATTTAACACTCATTACTTACATCAAATGAATGCAAGTCATTCTGAACTAGAGAAAGGGAGATGTCTTTAAAATGGAGGAGTTGATGGAATGCATAATCCACTATCATCTTCATCTTCATTCTCATCATCTCCATCCAACCAATTACTGGGGTGGTGTTGTGAGACACGATTAGCTTCCCCTGCTCTCTCTGCAAAGCCAAAAAAAAAAGGGAATAGTCAATCAGGTAAATAGAGACATTTGATTTTATAATGCTTCCATCAAATTTTGAGAACAACCTTGAAGCTCGTCCAAGTGCTCGTTTACCCCATGTTGGGGACTGCTATTTGGTCAAGGCAAAACAAGTTCTTCATAAAAGACAATAGAATACAAAACGTGCAAGCAAAGGTACAGAGGGAAAGGAGAAACAAAAAGATAAACAAAAAAGGAAGAGCACCTCTACAAAGGTGGTAGAAGGAACTCATCCAGAACCAGACAAAAATCAGCCCCCAAAATCGAAGCAAGTTCCTCATACAAGATATCGGAAGACAAAACATACAAACAAAGTACGGAGGGAAAGGAGAAACAAAAAGATAAACAGAAAAGGAAAAGCACCTCTACCAAGGTGGTGGAAGGAACTAATCCAGAACAAGGTAAAAGTCAGCCCCAAAAATCGAAACAGGTTCCTCATACAAGACATCAGAATACAAAACATACAAACAAAGTACGGAGGGAAAGGAGAAACAAAAAGATGAACAGAAAAGGAAGAGCACCTCTACCAAGGTGGTAGAAGGAGCTCATCCAGAACAAGGTAAAAGCCGTCCCCCAAAAATAAAACCCAAAGAAAAAACCCATAAACAAATTTCTGTCAAGTTGCAAAGATGTTGAAAGATAATGGAATCCTTGTCCAAGCATTGGCAATTTAAACTTTACTGTGTCACCTTGTTGCAATTTATAAATGACGAATTGCACAATAATAAAAAGTCTGAAAAATAGTCCATCGAAGCAGTAAGTCCTTTTTCTGAAAATTTATTAAACAATAAATTCTGATTCCCGCCAGAATGGTTGTAAGAAAATGGACACTTAGTTGCAAGCAAATTGCCCTTTTACCAGTGATATTTGTCAAGAAAAAAAACATGAAAATATGGGTTTTCTGTATCTAACCTCAGATATCAAATTCAAATGTTTTCTCCTGCTATAAAAATAGTCTGGCTGGACTACAATAGAGTAGATAGCGATATTAAAAAGAAAACAGATATAGTTAAATAGTATTGGAGAGAAAGGTCAACAGTAAAGTAAAACTTTGCCTAGAAATAACCATATAACAGTCGGTCTTCACTGAGGCATGTGTATGAATCTGTGTGCATGTTTCTTCTTCCTTTGGGCGGATGGGGGGATGTTGGGTTTGAGAGGGTGCTTGTTCAATCTCTGATCAGCAAAAGCCACACAAGATGAGCAATTCACGTCCAAAATGAGGATACATGAGAGATGGATAGACTCTTGCTGGGGGATTTTCTGAATTATCCATAGCATTAGGCCCCTGCATCCCATTATGTGAACTGCGATTTGTATTTCCTTCCAAATGCACTTGTCTTCCTTTGGGCACATCAGAGCTTCTCACTGCACTTCCTGTTTAATGTGGATCAACCAGATGTGTTAGCAAGATCAAAAGCTAACCTGAGGTTAACACTCTCCATCAAGAAAGCACACTGAGAGCTCAGACAATATTTTTGTATTCTCAGAAGGTTGATTTGGAGCAGATTGAGCAGCAGTCCTGCGGTGTGCTGACTGAGAATTTGCTCTATCAGCATCCTGTTCAGCAGCGGCCATTGGACACCCTGAAAAGTTCTCTTCATGAAGTCGCGATGCAAGCATAGTACAAAGAACAAGTGTCGCATCAAAGTCTGAATTGGAGCCAACATCAAAACCAAATTTGGGTGCCATCAGAATGGGCCTGTCCACACAAAACCAAACTCTCTATATGACATTAATCATTTATATAAAAGCCCAAAAAATAACAAGATATTAAAGCTATGGTTCACTTACTCGCCAGCTTTTTCAAAACATAGAAGGATATCAACTTCACATCCTTCACAAAATGACAGGAATGCCTGATAAAGAAGAAAGATATGCAAATCAGATAAAACAACTAATCATGTAAGTAGCACAAAGCTAAATCATTGTGAAACTGAGACGAACCAACACTTAGAAATTACTGTATTCTAATGATGAAAATAACATAAGTTCCACTCCATGTCTTGAATAATATTCTTTTACTCTGGAATCAATGACAGAAATGCATGAAAATCCGTAGGCACCCATAAATCACTGGAATATGTTGGGCAAAATCCAGTGCCAATGGCGGTTGAAAGATTGATGAAATACTTCTTTGCTACATACAAGAAAGTGTCAAAAGAAAACACTAAAAGATTTTAGATCAAAAGTTAGTGACCATGGCAATACGGAGGATGATGCCCGAGATGCATCAAAAAATAATATGGGGCAAAGACTACTAGATCACTCTCCATGGGTCAGTATAAAAGCCCATGGAGTCCCAAGAACATTGATACAAGAGGAATGTTAAAGTGTTCAAAAAGTTTGAGATGGGCAAGGAAAGGAATACACAACAAGAGTTCCTAAGTTGTTTTCCACGATGAGTTTGTGGAACTCTTGGGTCATACAAATCCTCTATAATTGCACAGAATATCCCCCCCCCACTCTCCCCCACAATGTACACACGAAAGAAGAAGATAGCCCTGCTGCTTTACACCTGTGTACACAGACATAGAGCATATGGGATGATCCATAATGGCAGATCAATCGGTTAAAAAAAAAAAACTACCTCTTGACCATTTTTCTTTCATTCTGACATTGGACATGGAGTAGATTCCAGTTAGCACTTCATTGTCTACTCTTCTCTGTAAGATTGAAGCAAATATTTTAAAGTGGCAATGGTCTTGAATAACCTTCTCCCAGAGATACAACCTGGACAAAATAAAAATCAAAACACCACCGGACATGGTCTAAATATAGGAGACAAGGCTCGTTGACTACATAAATGTAAAGTTAGTAAGAAGATAAGAGGGAAATGTAAACTTAGCAAAAACACTTCTTTCCACTCTTGGGGAAAACACTATCATTAAGCTGATTCAAGTTGAAATAGTTAACGAATGGTAATGAGAGATGAGAAGAAAGCATTGGCATTGTCACCATACTTCAAACCAATGATACTGGACAAAGAGAAGAAAACAACACTATCACAACAATCAGGATAGAAGGCATCTCTTGACACCATCCAAAAATCTCGTTCATATACATAAATAGAGAATACATCCTGCCCAATGTATTGACCACTGCTATCAACAATTTCTCTCTTTAAGAGCTAGGACTCAAATTATTTTACCTATGTACCAGTACTATCCGCAAATTAATTGTCATCCAAACCTCTAGGTGCAAGCTACCAAACCAAAAGAGCCGAATGAGAGCAAGAATGGAACAATCACTACCTTCAGTTCCTTCACACCAAATGTCACGTCCACGGGTTCCCCAGAATGTGTGTACTGCAGGAACTCTTCAGCAGGGTCTATCCAGAGCTGGGTATGCAATGCTGTGTCGCTGTTGTCTGCGAAGGGACGCGTATAGTAGACAACCCACATACGCCAGATTAGATAAGGAAAGAGTGAGAGAGGAGAGGGGCAACAGCTCCCATTTCCTTTCCATCTCCACAACGCGAAGCAAACCCACCTTTCAGGGGATCGATATAGCTCCGCAGCTCAACCGCCTTCCCACCAATCTCATCCCTAGCATCCGAAGGCACCATAGAGGGATCCGTGGCGATGATAGTGATCTCCTGCAACGACGACTGGAAATTCCCGAGCAGGCGCGCAAGGTCCCGCGGCCTCACTACGAGACTGCTCGGGTACCTTCCCCTGTCGAGCGAGAGCTGGTGCACATCGGGCTCAACGTTGCAGGTGATCCAGTACGTCTTCCTCACCCCTACACATCCCACACACGAAACCAACTCACAACCCAAAGAAAAGAAGAAAAAAAAACGTCACGATGTCGAATACAAGATAGAGAGAAAGCCGATAAGCAGAAGCTACCATTGTAACACTGCAGAGACCACTGGAGCTTGGGGGCATCCGGGGAGGGGAGGAGCACAGCGAGGCGATCGACGGCCGCGACGGGTGTCCTGAGGACGGAGCATACGGCCTTCAGCAGAACGCTACACTGGACCTCGTGGCCGGCGCCGGCGGCGGAGGAGATAGTGTATACATCGAAGAAATCAGGCTTGTAGGTGATGGATTGGTAGGCGGTGCGAGAGGAGTTGATGGTGTGAAAGACCAGCTGAAACAAGGAGACACGAACAGCACAAGAGATCAAAACAATCACGCACAAGCGCGACAAGAGATCAAAACAAGCGTGCACGAACACCACGCCAGATCAAAACAAGCAAGCACAAAAACCACGAGAGATCAAGACAAGCACGCACGTAGACCAGACGACATTGAAACAAGCAAGATCGCAACAGGCAACACACAAGCAACGCGAGAGATCAAGAGTGGAAGCGGATAGCGATCGTTGCTGCTACTGCGGCTGGAATGGAAATTTGAAGGGGCCGGAGGGGGGAGGAGGGGTTTGTGGGGGGGAGGAGGAGGGATCGCGTACTACCTGGGAAGCAGAGGCCTGGAGGACGAGCTCGCCGCCGACGCGGGCGAGGCAGGTGATGGAGCGGGCGAAGGTTCTAAGGGCGTTCCCGCTGAGGGAGAGCTCCATAGCTCGCCAGGTCGCCGTGCGCGAGGCGGTACTGTGAACGGTCTCCCGCTCGCTCGCTCCCGCCTCGCCTGTTTGGTTTTCCTCCACGGTGGGAACTGGGAAGAAGATGGGGGCACGTGAGGGAGGATCACACGATAAGTGCTGCTCCGGCAAAGGCCAAAGGGTGCAGGTTTATTAATAATTCATGAAATTAGTTCATTTCACTTTGTATATTTTACAAGGTAGAAGTAGGTTATGTAATCAACTCATTTTTTATATCAATTATTTTAATTAAAATAAAAATTTATATATTTTACATTATACGTAATAAAACAATATTTAAATAATATTAATATTTTTAAAATTTTAAAATATAATTAACTCAAAGATATCTCTAGTTAAACTTGAGCCTCTCCAAAGTTTGGAGAAGAGGGAAATGTTATTCAAGAATATCTTTGATTATCCAGAGTTATTCTTGATTTTGAAGGTACCCTAGGTAAAACATGAGTATTCCCAGATAACCCCCTCCCGGAGAGGAACCTTACTCAAGAATATCATTGGTTATCTAGGATTAATCCTAGGTAAGTTTACCCCACCTCTTGAGGTGGGACAACTAGAGTTAATCTTGATTATTATTATTTTTAGGAAACAAATTCAAAAAAATTGTTAAACTAATATTTTAATACTATTTTATTTATGTACCTTGTGAAATGTGTAATTTTTTTTACTTTGTAATTAGAATAGTTAGATTTAAAAGGAAGGGATAACTTTTCCACCTCATTTCTATCTCGAAAAAATTGACAAAATGAGGTGGGCTAATTTTTGAATTAGTAGATCCACGGTTAAATTACTCATATATTCCAAGACCAAGGAAGAGTATGAGGAGCATCTGAGGATCGCTCTGCAGATCTTACGTGATCACAAGTTCTACGCCAAATTGAGCAAGTGTGAATTCTGGCTCAAGGAGGTGTCATTTCTAGGCCATGTCATATCAAAGGATGGTATAGTTGTTGATCATTCCAAGGTTGAAGTTGTACTCAATTGGGAGAGACCGACCAATGTCACTGAGATCATAAACTTTCTTGGACTGATTGACTACTACAAGCAATTCATAAAAGACTTCTCCAAAATAGTTGTACATCTTACTCGCCTTACACGAAAAGAGAACCCCTATGTCTGGAGCAAGGAATGTGAGAAGAGTTTTCAGACACTGAAGCAATGCTTGACATTTGCACCTGTCCTCGCGTTACTAATCGAGGGCGAAGGATTCTCAGTCTACACTGATGCATCTGGAATCGGTCTAGGTTATGTGTTAATGCAGAATGAAAAGGTGATAACTTATTCATCAAGACAGTTGAAGCCTCATGAGGTCAATTACCATATCCATGACCTAGAATTAGTTGTTGTGATATTTGCACTTAAGATTTGGATGCATTATCTTTATGGAGAATAGTTCATTGTCTATTCTGATCATAAGAGTTTAAAGTATCTATTTTCCCAGAAGGAGCTCAATATGTGACAAAGGAGATGACTGGAATATCTGAAGGACTTCGATTTTAATATCCAATACCACTCTGGCAAAGGTAATGCAGTAGCTGATGCATTTAGCAGGAAGCCTGTGGCGTCCTTGTCTTGTTTAGTCATGGATGAGATGCAATTGTTAGAACAATTTGCTAGTCTGAATATAAATATTGAACAGAGAATTGATCAGGTGTTAGTGGCCAATCTTAGAGCTCAACCCGACATCTTTGTCGAGATCAGGGAGCAACAAGCTAACGATCCATTTCTAATCCGAGTCAAGGAAACCCTAGCAGACCGACCAGACTTCTCCATCACGGAGGACGAGAGGTTGTTATTTCAAGGAAGGACTTGTGTACCCAACAATGAAGAGTTGAAAAGGAAGTTGGTGGATGAAGCCCATAAGACAAGGTATACAATTCACCCAGGCGCAACCAAGATGTACCAAGACATGAAAAGGCCATTTTGGTGGCCCAACATGACGCGTGAGGTGGCTGAGCATGCCGCGCACTACCTCACATGTCAACAAGTGAAAGCAGAACATCGACGTCCTGCGGGTGTACTAAGACCCCTGGACATACCAAAATGGAAGTGGGAAAGCATCGGAATGGATTTCATCATGGGTTTACCCTGAACTCGTGATGTACTCGATGCTATTTAGGTAATAGTGGACCGATTGACTAAGTCCGCACATTTCCTCGCAATCAAAAGTACCTGGAGTGTTGATGTACTAGCTGCTCTTTATGTGAATGAGATAGTAAGACTACATGGAGTCCCTGTGGCCATAGTCTCAAATCGTGACCCCAGATTCACCTTTAGGTTCTGGAAGAGACTTCAGACTGCTTTAGGCATCAAACTAAACTTTAGCACTGCTTTCCACCCACAGACAGATGGGCAGACCGAAAGAACAAACCAGATTGTGGAAGATATGTTGCGTGCATGTACTATAGACTTTGAGAGGTACTGGAATGAACAATTATCACTGATAGAATTCGCCTACAACAACAGTTACGAGGCCAGCATCAAGATGGCACCGTTTGAAGCCCTGTATGGTAAAAGCTATAGATCGCCAGTCTGCTAGAATGAAGTAGGTGAACAACAATAGTTGGGACCAGACATGGTACAGAACACTAGCAGGGATATATAGATCATCAGTGATAGAATCAAAATAGCTCAGTCCAGGCAGAAGAGCTATGCAGACAAAAAAAGAAGGGACCTAGAATTCCAAATCAGAGATCATGTGCTACTTAAAGTATTCCCGACCCGAGGATTTCAAAGGTTTGGGATTAAAGGTAAGTTAAGGCCAAGATTCATAGGTCCATTTGAGGTACTGAAAAGTTGGCGAAGTGGCGTATCATCTGGCATTACCTCCTCAGTTTTCCACAGTACACAATATTTTTCATGTATCTATGCTGAGGAAGTATGTGTACGACCCATCACATGTAATCAGCTACGACGATATAATTCTAAACAAAGATATGACCTATGAAGAGAAACCGGTGAGAATCTTGGACAAGAAGATACAGCATCTCCGGAATCGACCTATATCTGTGGTAAATGTGTTTTGGAGAAATCACAAAGTTGAAGAAGCCACATGGGAATCCGAAGCAACCATGCGACAGAACTACCCTGAGTTATTCATTAAGTCATTCTTCCTCTTACAATCATATGAATTTGGGGACCAAAATTTTTTAAGAGGGGGAGGATGTAGCAACTCTGATTTTTAATTTTTGATAAATAGTATTAATTGAAATAAAATGAGCAATTAACGAATCAATGTGATAAATATAATTAAATTAGAATAAAGGTAAACAAATTAGAATAAAAAAATTAAACCAAAACATATTAAGCTAAATTAGTAGATGGGTTATACTAATGATCCACACATGAAGTAGTGGGCCAAAAAGCCAAGAGCACATCTTTGGATGTGAGGTAATTAAGCTAAATTCATACAAAAAATAGTAATAAATAGAAAAAGGTAAGATAAAGACTAAATGTGATGTAATTATCCTAAAAAGGAGTCATCATCCCATCCTAAACCCTTGGCCATGAAATTAGACCTCTCCTCTATCCTACTAGGTAGATAAAGGCAAGAAATAGGGGAGATAAATGAGAAAATTCAGAGTTTGAAGGGAGAGAAGAGTTTTAAGCAAATAGGACTCTTTAAACCCACAAATACACCCCAATTCGTGTCTCCCCAAACCCTAGATCATTGTTGGAGCATTGGAGAACGAGGAGAAGAGACTGAGAACGTGGGGAGCAAGAAGAAGGAGGCTTGGAGCAAGAGGACTTGGAAATTTCGTCACCTTAAATCCTAGGATTTCACAACAAGAAAAGACAGACAATCTCTCAAGCTTAATCTAATTAAACTCGACCTTAGGTAGACCTTGATCCCCTCTGTCAAAGCCCCATATTTGCCTTAATTTCCGTTGTGCCAAGGATGAGTATTTCATGCTCCAATCCCTGTGCTATATATGACCCCGAACTCACTTATTTGCTTCCAATCCATGCGTACACTTGATCTCATGCCTTGCAATTTTTATCATAGATACTGCATGATGTTAGGGTGCGAATGATCTTATTTTGCCCAATTTTCATCTGTATACTTTGCGAATTAAATCGATTTCGAACTCTATGCATATTTTAGGTCACCGAAAAGTAACCTAATTAAAGTATGCCCATTACTTGTCTATTTTCTAATTACTCATACCTGTTGATACACCTACATGTCTAGTTTCGTTTAAAACTTGTTTCATGATTTTTGGACGTTCTTGCGATTTTATATGGATTTTTGAAAGGCCCTGGATCATGCCATGGAAGGAAGGACCGAACCTGAAATGAAGCTGATTCCCCTTTTTGGGCTTCGGGCCGCCTTCTAAAATCGCGACGACCCGACCCGTCACGATCTCAAAAGGTCGCGACAGGATGAACCACCACGTAATGAACGCGATGGCCCGAGTCGTCGCGGTTTTTGACCGCACCCATGGACCCGGCCCGGTTCAGCAGAACGCGACCGACCTCAACGTCCCCGTCGCTATTTTAGAATTTCGGCAAGAACCCTAAATTACATGTATACCCTTGTTATTTATGCCATATAATCCCTGTTTAACCTTAATTATGCACTGTTATGAACAATAATGATCTATTTATTAATATTGGGTATTAATTACATGAATTCCATTAATTAAAAGCTATGTGCACGATTAAATCATACTCTCATGATTTCTTTACACTTGCACACACTAAATAATAATGTTTGCCATAAGACCCTATTAATTTACTCAATAATATATCCGGTAATTAAGTGTAAATATTCACTTAATCTCCCCATTACTTAAATGAATTGTCTACGTTTTATTCGCGTGTTTTGCATATCGTTATCGCGTCCCTCTGCCTTCGAGCACTCAAGGCACGACAGACACTTGTTTTATACACATTTCTTTCTTGACTTGGACCACCTCTCCGTTGGGAATACGTCTGATCGGACCAGAGACTCCTTATCAAGGCCTCCGTAAGTCTTCTTGGCTTTGGCAGACATCCATTGCCGACAAGCGGGTTGTACCCTTAAAACTCTTACACCCTAGGGATCAACATGATCCAATAGCCTTAGTGTGTTCCTTCTTACATTGGGATCACACTGGACCTCTGGTCCTGTTCATAGCATGGCTAGTGGACCGATGAGACTTCTACCGGACTACCAACACACGACCTAGTATTGTGCAACTGTTACTATCGCCTGGTTATCGTTGTTTTTACGAATATGTCACTATCTCATCTACTATCTCTATACTCTCATCTGTTCATATTCTCTCTACACTCTCGTCTATTCGTCAATTACTCTCATCTATTCTTGGTACCTTATTTGGCCATACAGTTGATTGTCTAAGATAAAGAAACATGACTATGCCAGGCAATAGGGCCCGATCTGGTCATGGGAGGAGCGCCCGAAAAATGCTATTTGCCCATGAGAGTTAAAATGATCAGGATGTCGGCATACATGCAGTGCTATTTATACTATCAAGATTTAATATATGACAATCAATCCGCGTGCAATAAATCCAAGTGCTATCAATACAAGTACAATCGTTACTAGTGCACCGTTGTGCAACTTTATGTGCTATTTCGTTGCATGGCTAATATGTTATCATGCTTGTTGTGCTATACTCTTGTGAATGTGCTATTGTTCTTGTTATCATCGCTCTATTGTTCATACATGACTATTCTCTCTAGTTATCCTGCCTTTTAAGACATTAATCACTTAAATATGTCTATTTACATGAGATATTAAGTCCTACTGAGCGTTATCGTTCACCATGCGCTATTGTTATATGTGTTTCAGGTGAGTCTGATGGAACTACCACACTCATGAGGAATGGAACGAGGAGGAGTAAGAGTGACCCTACATTTCGTCAACCCGTACTTATTAGTAGTTAGTTAGTCATTAGTTAGTCAATATGTATTAGTTTGGATTTGAATAAAGTACTTTGGACCCTAGTTTTGACTCTGATTAGTGGATGTAATAGTTAGTTGATGAATTATTAATGAAGCGGATTTCATTTGGCTTTATTCCAATGGTAAAATGGTTAGATGTTTATTTATCGCTCTATACTATTTAAATAACTGTAATTCCGCTCTGATATTCTGCGTCGAGACGTTACATATGATGTAGCGTGATTTATATCTGTCATCTCGTCATTGCCGTCTCGCCATTGATGACTCATCACTTATTGTTGCCATCACACATCGTTGATATCATGTCTATCTATTCTAACTATTACAAGTGTCATATCATATATATATGTAGTATAATATAGATATATGCTTAAGTGGTTGGGACGATCAGATATCAAATATTATCAAATATTCAAGCGTCAGATAAAAAGCAAACCTACATCACTTGACGCCATTTAGGCGGGTCCCACCACATGTGCTATGTCTGGCGTCTGAGTATTTGATATTAGAATGCCTGAATTGTTAACATCTCTCTATAATAAAATCACTTTTTTATTCATATTATGTTAGTTGATTGGCTAATATTAATTTACTAAATAACTAAAAAAAATCTAAAAAATAGCCATTAACACAAAAAATTGTGTTATCATTCGCAGTAAAGTGAACGACACATAATATTAATTTTAAGATGTAGTTAGTGCAATGATATTTATGTGATATGAGAACCGCTTTCTACTCGGCCACCGGGTAGAAAAGCGGAGCCGGGTATTAAGTATTTCCCATTTGATATAAAAAATGTGAGATTTTTTTTATATTATCTATGAATGACATATATAAATTTTTATTTTTTTACCGGGAAACAAGTGAAATCTTGTATAAATATTAAACAAACAGTACATAACAGTGTCTGCAAGCATCAATAACATCAGTGGGGATGTTGCCATGTTGGCCAGTTTCCATTTGCATTCAAGGTGGATGCCTGCTTGGCTAACAAGTGGGCAGGGTGAGTGAGTGCTCTACTGAAGTAGTGTACTAGAACATATGGGGTTGAGGAGAGAATATTCCCACAATTCTCCAGAATGGGGCTACAATACCATATAATTTCCTCCTTGACGATTTTATGGCCTTTACTACATTAAGAGCATTTGAGAATATATGAATTGCATCATTTAGCTCCTTGGCCCATATAATCTCATAAAATATAATCATAATTTTAGCTTTGCAAGGGAGAAAGCCAAAATAGTTCAAAATTTTTTGTCTATGAGGACTGAATCATCTCGAGAGAGGAGAATAGTTGCACCAGTTGCCTATCTTTCTTTGAAGAATTTAGTTGTTCTTCTCAATATATCGGAGGATCGGACTCTATAAATATTAGAGGAAAAAATGATAGACTCCACTGTGTTTTACATAAAAATTCAAACATAAATGTGATAAAATTTCGGTGGAAGGTTTTTTTGTACTTTTTCCTCTAATATTTATGGAGTCCGATCCTCCCATATATTAAGAAGATCCAGACTCTTCTTTGAAAGTCGCATCAATGATCATCACTAGAGAGCTATTAGTAGTGATGCACATGCACGGTATAAGTTTAGAGGTGTCCTCTAAATCTTTGATTGGTAACTTTGTCACTGTGCCATGGATTTAGATCTAACTTGATTTTGTCAATGATCTTCTCAGAAACAATACTCTCCATTAGATAACAACATCTAATTTTTCAAATGTTACACATGGTGACAAATAACATGCTGCATATAAGAGTAATCCTTCCCATCCTTGAAAAATGCAGAATTAGATCAGAGCACAATTCTATCAGCTGAATTGACCAAATCTTACTTATTTCTACCATCACATGTGTGGCAAAATTATTCTTAACAAGAACACTTATTACTCCACAAAAAAATATTGGAATTTATGTAAGTAGACATGTATGTGGGTCTTACTATGATATTAGCAGCATAATTTATCCTACATATATCTACAAGGATCAGATATTTTGTCGTGACAATCGAGTTTATTCCTGCATACATCTAATAATACTTTAGATAAGACATTTTACATGGGTAACAAGAGAAAGATTTATTACACTTTCATATTGACTAGACATACAAGTTCATGTGACATTTAATAATTAGATTGTCACTTTATCATTTCTCATGTGAGAAGTGCCACATAAATTATTATCTAATTATATTACACTTAAAATATAATATGTAATTGCAATAAACCTGGGTAACAAATATTTCTCTATCCTCACAACTACTTCCAAAAATTTCATACCTCTCACGTGCAGCGTTCACACGGGTCTAGGGTTTTTATCAAATGTCCAAAGGGGCTATAAAATGTCATCACCTGTGTCCCTCCACCGCTTCACGGTCTCCTCGTCGGCTACCCTTCTGAGGTGCGTCCAGCGTCCTTCCCCAAACTCGCGCCTCCGCCGAGCTTTCTCGTCGTTGCTTTCCTCTCGATCGAATCCAGCTGGCGCGCACGGTGCTTGGTGTTGGTAGTGCTCATAGCTGTTCTTCTTTGACAGGATCGCCGCCAGATCTCCCCCGTCGCTGCCTCGAAGTTTCTGCGCCACCTCCGAACCAGGGAAGATGCAGAACGAGGAGGGACAGATGATGGATCTGTACATTCCCAGGAAGTGGTAGATCTCTTGTTCCTCCCTGAATCAAATGTGCGTGTGTTCAGTTGTAGAAGATTCTGGTGGAGTTTCTATCTTTTTCACATTCGACGTTGTGCAGCTCGGCCACGAACAGGCTGATCACGGCGAAGGACCATGCATCGATCCAGGTCAATGTTGGACACCTGGATGCCAGCGGTGTTTACACCGGGCAGCACACCACCTTCGCTCTCTGCGGCTTCATAAGGGCTCAGGTTCTTTCCCGTTACCCTGATCAGATGATTGGAGCGGCGCGTCCTGTGTTTTCCTTTGGCCACAGTTCGTCATGCTAATATGCTAATTCTGTAGTTCCATTTATCTTTGATGTGATTCGTCAAATAATTATCTTGTTTTAATATCTTGAAGTAATTACGTCGCGTTAATTAGTATTGTTATACTCTTCATCATCCATGCGGTTTTAGGTTTTGGGTGAATCTACCGTTTGAGAGGCACTATAGAAAATTTCTGATCCGCATTTGGAGCAAACGTGTTCAGCAAAAACTGTTGGCAATAAATGTTTGTATCTGCTATTTTAGATTCCACGTGCTTGACATTAAGGTTCTGTCGATTTCGATAACTCGTGTTTTAAGTGTTCGATGTTGTCTGTCTACCGAGATGGTGATGATTTTCGTTTGTCCTTTATCCAGCAAATACACAATATTAGATGAAAGGGGACTATGATGCATAACTGATTATTATGGACTATGATGCATAACTTATTATTATGATATGTATAAACCTACACATTCCACGGTGGTGTAGGGAGGGAGATGGATTTGGAATTGGTTCTTTACTCTATAACTTATCCATAGTTATAGGTTTAAAGTTGGATTTGAGTTGGCAATTAAATTTCAGTTCGGTTTCTAGACTCCGGATTGGTTTGTATCCGATTTTTGGTTTTGGATATCATTTTAATTTTTGAATTGGTCTTTGAACTTAGTTTTTTCAGATAACTGCTTTGGCTTTCGTTTGGATGGGTTATAGGTATGGGTGTCAATGGGTGGGCTTGGGCTGGCCCAATTTAAACCCAGTTCAGTCCAACACTAAAATAACCCAACCCAAGTCCAACCCAAATTTAATAGATCAAAGTAAAAAAAACCCATGCTAGCCCATTGGGGCCCGTTTCAGCCCATCAGGCTAATATGTAGATAGATTCACTATTTTAATTTAAGCATGTTTTAATTTAGAGGGAACTGTTGGTGTGGTGGTGACCGGTTTCTTTATTTAAGTATGTTTTTAATGCATGTGTAGGTATGGTGGTTATTGATAGGTATGGTGGTTATTGATGTCTCTTAGTCCAATGGGCTAACCCGAGTCCAACTCATCAAGTGATGAGTTTGACAAATGGGCTTCAAAAGAGATCCATGAGCCATCATATTTTAACCTAAATTGAGTGTGGAGTGGACTGCCCATTGGACTTCAAATTAACCCATCCCATTGACACCCCTAGTTATAGGCTTTTGTTCAAGAAAAGTGGGCATTGTTTTGGTTGCCGAAGGTTATATATCAGTTTTGCAACAGATAGTGGTCCAATCCACACACTTTTGTCTGAAAATGTGTCAACATTTGAAATGTGCCTGATGTGCTGCATTGACAGGACATGGCAGGCCGGTGACGAATTGCCCAACCGGTTGTCCTTTCCTTCTTTTATCCCTCTCTAGTCTCTTCTCACACAGAATGACAACACGCCAGGCCAATGAGCCTGCATCAAATACACACCAGCCATTGTTTGGGGTCGCCGAGAGTATATCAAGTTTGCAATGCAAATGGGGGCGCGATCCACGTCATTTTCTTGTAAAAGATGTCAGCATTTGAAATGTGCCTGATGGGCTGGGTAGACAAAACCGAACATGGCAGTTCAATGATGAATTGCCCAACAGGTTTTTCCTTTCCCACGTTTTACCCCTTTCTTCCCACAAAGATTACATCAGGTCAATGGGGAAGCTTGGGGTCTACATGTTTCGGGGAATGCAAGCTACTATTTTCTTAGATTCGATTAGGTGGCCCATGTTGGTCACCATATCTCATTGGTTCTGGCTATAAGGAAAAAGGTGCCCTGCTGACCTGATCTCAGAATGTGGGCTGAATTTGGCTGAAGTCAGTGGCATGCTCGAGTTACAAGATGCTGTTGTTCATCTTGGTTACCTGATCTGAACTTTTCTCTCTCCCAACTTCAGTCCACTTTGGTTTTCTGATCCGGTCCTGTCTGAATCTGATCCACATAAAGAGATGATACAACTAAAACATGGGTATGCAATCTCAGAAGAGCCAAGGCCCTTTCCTTGCATATTAAGATCATTTGTCTCATTATTAAAAAAAACATTCAAGTCTTTCAATGCCCTTTTTCACTATACATTAGTGTCGGGGAGTTATGGGGAGGAGAGTTTCACATGATCGGGAGTAGATCAAGTATCTCTAAGTCTGTCACATGTTCTGAAGGAATAAAACAGAAAATTGAGAAGCAGTGTAAATTTTGGATATAATTCTCCATCTGCATGTGCTCTTGTGCCTAGGGGTTCTCTGAGATATATGCCTCTCCATGATTAATGTTATGCGCCCATCCTGCTATGTCTATAGAACCGCTTTAGCAGCTTCTGCTGAGTCATGTGGATGGTATATGCGGAAGTTGCCACCTTCAAAGCTGATATTATCCCGCGTTGTTAACCGGTCATAAAAACCCTATACGTTGCAGAAATTTAGGTTTAGACTTAGGCTGTCTTCGGAGGTAGTAATGTCGCTCGGTTAACATAAAAAATGTTGAGGGAAAATTTTGGGTGTTTTTTTGAACAGACCGTTGATTGATTCTTCTGTGAATTCTTTTACCTTTTGCATTGCCGCGTTTGGTCTGCGAGCAGCTTTGAGATTTTTCTCCTTTATTTCTCTTCACCCCCTTGGCCCTCTTCGTCTGAGACTCGGTTGCGTGTGCAGGGAGACGGTGACGGTGCCCTGGACAGACTCTGGCAGAAGAAGAGAGAAGAACTGAAGCAATAGAGAAAGTCTTAGGAAGACGTCTACAATCCGCACTCAAATATATGTGTAGGTCAGAAATCTTCGGGTCGATTTGTTTTTGAACTAGACCATGTGTTCTCGCACGAAATTCTATTGTTGTTTTGTCAGCACTGATCCCTTTTTGCCTTTACATGTGTTCCGATCTTTACTGCACCATGTACGATGATATAATCAAATCTTTGATGCTCTCTTTGGTTTATGTTGATGCACTAGAGCTGCTAAGTATGATTCCACAATCTAGACATTGCTATTCTTTCCATGAGCAAGTTGTCTTGAGGCAATCTGTTAAAATCAATACTTCAATAGCCATATGTTGGAGATTTCAGATTTTTCATCCACTTAATGCCTGGGAATGGAAACGAAGTAAACTGGTTATTTTGAGTTCCTATTTTGTTTTGAACGTAGTTTTTAAGGAAGGATTGTTGTATATAATCTCCTTAAAAGTAACAAATCAATAAATAATGTGTATACACAGGTAACTCCTTATTTAACTCCTTATTTTCTTTACTTCGTGCACAGAAAGCATCTTGATTTAAACAACGCTTGGCGGGGGCTTATGTATGTGTGCAGTACAGTGGTTACATACTACATAGAATGGGGTTTCTGCATATACTAATTATGAAGTATTTAACAAATATACTTTGCTTTAGGGGTTTATTAGTAAACAAATATGTCTTTGCTCTAAGAGTAGATTATTAGTAAACAAATTTATTTCCTTGTTAAAGACAACTTTTTATTAATCTAACATTAACGTATTCTCAACTAAATCACTTTTGATGGTATTAGGTAGAAAGGGTAAGGGAGGGACTCTAAATCTGCACTTAAAAGAGTTTCATAAAATTTCTCATCACCTTAAGTAGCTCTATTATCAATTTATCACAATAACGACGTCTCCAAAAATTTCAAACAAGTCAGAGTGATACATACTAGATTTGACGATTGTTACTGTCTTAATCAAGTTTTGACCAAATTGAAACCAAACAAGATCGATACGATACGACATGTCTGATACTATACTATATTAGATCCAATATAATGATTTGGCCAATCTTTTTTTTTTTTTTTTTTGATAACGAGGAAATTCCGTCCCGTGTGGTTTTGTGGGCTCAAAGATTGGTGTTCGTGAACTCCAAAGTCAGGACTTGGCAGCTCCTACTTTTCGTGTACCCATATTGTCCTTACCCCACTTGACCGAAAAAACTTCGGATTTACACACCTCGAGAATTACATGTAAATCAAGTAAACTCCTTCAGGAATCGAATTCGGGATCTCTTATTTTTAAGCAAGAGTTCTAACCGATCGACCCAACCGGGGTCCTCTTCTTGATTTCGCCAATCTTGCACTCTCAAATCTATGCATATCGCTTGATGTCGAGACTCTCACTTATTCATATCTTTTATCATAACAGAAACACTTTCTTGGTTGAGTCAACCAATAATATATTTTCTAATATATATATTTTTACATATAGCCCACTATAAAATTGTTATATTTCAAATAAATTCCTAAAATTTTACATATAGCTCCTTTACGGGATGATCATATGTGTTGCTGGGTTCAACATGCACCTATGTTAAGATTTTTAAAATGCATTTAATTGATTATAGTTTTTTGGAGTTGTTTATGAGGGATATTTATTTATTTTATCTGACGCTTATGAAAATCTTTGACATTATCCTAACATTTCTAGGATTCAAACTGACGTTCCAAGCCACATTAATGGAATTGACTAGTAATTGGCAACCGAAGCGACAAAGCCCCTAATTTCTCACCGAGAACGTATATCAAAGATTGTGAGGAAAGTATTATATAACATTCTTAGGAGTGGAGGCCTTTTTTTAAGACAAGTTAGACGTAATTTCTTGGAGAGAGAAATGCACAGTATCTTTTAAAGATGTTAATAAAGATGATATGGAATATTGTCCCGACAATACTTTTTTCTCTATATTTTGTCAACCAATAAAATTGTTTGATAGATAATTCACGTCATTTTTTTAAAGACGAGAAATATTTCTCAAGAATACACATAATAGGGATTTATTTTATTTTTGTAATTTGTGTGTTCCTTAGGGAACTTTCAAGAAGGTGGCCTAAGAGCATGAATTAATGGTCATCATTTATTTGTATGTATATCTCCTACTTATCACAGAGTAGATAGGAGTTTGGATGGGATGAAAAGGATTAGATCCAAAGTGGGGTGGGACTTTCGAGTATGCGACAATAATGATGAAGGGAGGGAGCACAAATTTTGAACATCGCCGAAATATATGTTTGAGGTCTTCGCACCGGATACCGCACGTAATGAACTATCCTGTAACAAAATTAATGGTGACAGCCCAAAAGGAGACACAACAGCTAGCAGCAAAAGGGGACAAGAAAAGAAATAGGGCGGCAAAGAAATTGCCACCACAGCAAGGGATGTGGGAAGAGCTAGGGATGAAAGGTGTAGGGTGGATAGGATGTAGAAAAAGGGAACACAGAAATTGCCACCACAGCAAGGGATGTGGAGGAGCTAGGGATGAGAGGTGTAGGGTGGATAAGAGGTAGAAAAAGGGAACACAAGCAAGAGACAGATGGGGAGTAGATGTGTGTGGGGAGGGGGCTAAAGAGATGATGGCAATTGGCAAGGCACTAGGAGGAAAGGAGATGCGGTGCTAAGAATGGCTCAGTTGGTTGGACACTTTCATGTACTGTAAGGTCAAGAGTTTTACTTCCACTGGCATTAAATTTGTAAAAATTTTCAAGAAATTTTTTTATGGATATTATCAAGGATTTAATCTCCACGATTGTAATAGATTTAGAGGTGTTAATTGAGTCAGACAGATCGATTTGGAGACTTGGAAACTTGGCTCGATTTTAACCGGACTTGGGTTGAAAAAATTAACCTGTTTAAATATTTTGGCCCAGCTCGGCTCGACCCGAAAAATAATAGGGCCGAACTTTGGCTTTGTCAATCCCGGCAACCCGATTCGAAAATTTTAAATATAAATATTATTTATATTAAATAGAAAATTTATATTCAGAAAGAGAGTTATATTTATCTTTTCTATAATAAATTTACTCAAAAATATAATCTTTTATAAATTACATATATAATATAGATATAAGTAAAATTTTCTTATATTTTCAAGCCGGGCCGGATTTGACCAGACTTTTTTTGGGCTTAGATCAGGCCACCCATATATACCGGGTCTATCTCCGGGCCTGGGCTCGGGCCAACTTTTATAAAACAAGATCCAATTTAATCCAGACTCATAGACATCCGTAAATAAGTTAATACTTAATAAATATTTTAAAAAAAGAATGACACAGCGGGAAGGAAAAGGGGTGGGTTTGGAGGAAGAGTCAAATAGAGTTGGCAACGGACACACCGATCGATCCCACGAGAACAACGCATAGGTAAAACCTGCAATGATGTGAGCTTCTTCTCTCTCTAGAAAGTCTAGGGAGAGAGCAAACCGGAAAACACGGTTGGCTATTTTCTAGAACTAATTACTGTTCCACCTTGGAAAAATGTGCTTCCCAGACCCCCCTCTCTCCTCTCTCTCTCTCTCACACGCGCGTACACGCGAACGACACGCGCACACAACTGGTATACACACAAATGATGGTGTGAAATATTTTTAGAAAAAAATTCAGGATAAATTAATTAAAAGTCCTTAACTGTAACAGGAAGGTCCTTACTATAATAAGACTTAACGTATACTGTAACATGTGATAATACTAACTGTAATGAGTTACAACTCTGTTAAAGACTAATAAATAAGTTAAAAATCTAATAAGGACTCCTAATTAATTTGTCCAAAAATTTGTTGTCCGGTCACCGAACAACTTAGTTAAATTCCCTCGTAGGAGATCCTGTCAGTATAAATAAAAAATAATATTTTATATTTTAATTTATATGTAAAACAGAATTTTTTTTACACAAGATGAATTTAAATACAAACAATAAATTTTTATCTTGTATTTATTGTAATCCCCTCCCGTGCGGTATTGAGGGAGCTCATATCGTTCCGGAGGGTCTGTAGATAACACGGGCCTCAATAAAATTGTCCCTTCATTAGATAATAAAATTATCCGATAAATCAGATAACAAATTTTATTCATATTTTATTAGTTTGTGTAAAATTTGGTGTTGATAAACTGATCTGTAATAGGAGATGTCTTTACTGTAACAATGTTTAACGTATACTGTAACAGAAGATAACACTTACTGTAATGAATTATAATTTTGTCAAAGACTAAAAAAAATCAAATATTTGATAGAAACTTTTAATTAATTTATCCTTGTTTATATTTTCATGTTCTTAATTAATGTTCCTTTTTTTTTTGGACAAAGAAATGCATGATATATTATACTATAGGAGAAGGACATAGTACACAGAGGTAAGGCTGCCCATACCTTGCAAGCACAAGCAAGGACATAGCAGACCACTAACTCCCAAGACAAAACAAAGAAATGTACCTCTCCTGTAGGAAACTGGGAAGAACACCATAGTGCTGGCTCGATTACGCCTGGCCGACAATGAGAATAGGGAACAAAACCACCAGATTCGAGAGAGCACGCCATGACGAGACTTTGCTCCAACGACAAAAGACTGTAAAAAAGACGGTAGAGAACCGAACTACCTTGAATCGGTGTCTCCTTCCTTCTGGTCTACCTTCAGTCATAAGATCTACTTCATCTCTCTGTTTTGTCGGTAAGCATTCATTCCAAAGCATTTACTCCTTTCTAATTTTTTCGTTTCCACTTGCATCCATTGTCCTCCTTTGGGGCTGTGCACTCTGTATTCTACCTTGGTATCCAGTGGCTGGGTATGGACCAGAATCAGCAGGAACAGCTAGATCCAAATGAAGAAAAAATTCTACAAAGCTTCCAAAGGATGATGACAACAGAGGAGGAGTCCCCTGTCACTGTGCTTGAAAATAGTGATATAGATGGTAAGGAGAGGGGGAGATACAGATTGATCTTTAGAGTCCTTACTGATAAAAAAGTGAGGCCTGCCGGGTTAAAGGAGTGGATAAGCAAGTTGTGGAACCCAAAAGGTGAATGAAAATTTCTTAACTACCATGGTGATACTTTCATTGTTAGATTCAGTGAACTGGAGGATGTAGATAAGGTCTGCAGGCGAACACCTTGGCTCTACAATAATGATATTATCCTCTTGGAGAGAGGTAGACCAAATTCTTCTCCTCTGGACTACTCACCTAGAAATGTTGAAATGTGGATTAGAATTCATCACCTACCAGAAGAGTTTGACTGATAAGGCAGTTATGAAACTAGCATCACAGATAGGTGTCCCATTTAAACCCCAACCAGAAACTGTTAGCTACTGGAGCGATTTTGCTCGCATTAAGGTGATGTTTGATGCAACGGCGCCTCTTAGAAGATCTGTTAAAGCACAATTACCAGATGCTTCAATCAGAGAATTTCCAATTTCTTATGAAAGACTCCCTCGTTTCTGTGTATTCTGTGGTCGGATGGGTCATGAAGTAGAAGCCTGTGAAGAGTTAATGAAAATAAGATCTCATATCCATCAGTCATCTTCGTCAGGCTTGAAGAGGAGAATGGAAGAGCTGATCCAGTACAAGTTCTCATGCTGGAAGACTAAGAACATGCAACGAAGTTCTTCGAAACAATGTGGAGCAAGGAAAAGAGGAAGAGAGTGGCAAACATCAGAACATTCGCCAAGTAAGATGAGTGATAGCTCAGACTTGTCAGTCAAGATGAAGCAAAAGGAGAGGGAGGGAGTACCCCTGACACACCGTGTACCTTGAGTAATAAAGAAGGCATTGTTTCAAAAAGCATATTGATCTCTGAGACCTCTCCACCAATACAAAATCCCATGTCACATTCAAACATAAACCTCCTCCAACACAATACCACCACATTTAATGCCCTGATGCTGACAAGTCCTATACATTGGAAAAAGGAAGATTTGGTTTCCCCTCCCATACCTAGTATGTCAGTCAAGATTGATACAGGCCAATCACCTTTTAAACAAGATTTGAACCCCCAACCACCACCTACACTCATAAATGAAAGTCCTCTCAATGCTCCTATAGTCCACTATCCAGAATTTTCTCCTATGGCCATAGATTCAACTAAAAGAAAGCTGTCTTGGGACCTACACAACAGTGACAAGAAAGTGAGGGTTGAGCAACCATCTGAGTTACACATTGGTCCCTTGTTTATTTCTCCGGGGAGTTCCTCTGTCCCATCTGAAACCTCCAGAAAAACCACACATGTTACTAAGTTAGCCAAAGGAAAAGAAAAATGTGCCCCTCAGCTTATCCTTCAAGACTCAACAAAACCCAAAAGTCCAACCAAGGTGGAGGCAACCGGCCTAAAACTGGCCCAAAGTCCCAAATG
Source organism: Colocasia esculenta (assembly GCA_014218235.1). Lineage (NCBI taxonomy): Eukaryota > Viridiplantae > Streptophyta > Magnoliopsida > Alismatales > Araceae > Colocasia > Colocasia esculenta. The sequence goes on from CM024762.1 coordinate 148,480,425, forward strand.
AAAAACCTTTCTTGGAATTGTAGAGGTATGAGTGGGGCCTCTACAATTGCATACATTGACCAACTTACCCACTCACTCAATAGTGATATATGCTTTTTATCTGAAACTAAATGCTCTTCTAATCATACTGAAAGATTCTTCACAGTTCGGAACATTAAATCCTATCATATTGAGGAGGCAAAAGGTAGAGCTGTGGGACTGTGTATTTGGTGGAAACAAGACATGGACATTACTATTCAAATCTCATTTCCAAATTGGGTGGTTATGTCTATTAATGGGAATAACTCAGACTTGAGGTGGTTCATGGTTTGTGTGTATGCTCCTACAAATCTGACCAAAAGAAATCAATTGTGGGAAGAAATTAGCAATTATATGGATTAGCTCAGAGGGCCTAGTGTTATTGTTGGAGACTTTAATGTAGTAACTGCACAAACGGAAAAAGAAGGTGGAGCAAAAATTAGATACCAAGTTGTGAAGCCCTTTAATAATTTTATTTGCAGAATGGGTCTTATTGATATTGGTTTCCATGGCCCCCTCTTCACTTGGACAAATAAAAGATCTGCTAAATTTCACATTAGGGAAATGCTTGACAGATTTCTAGTGAATGGGGAATGGAGACACCGCTTCCCCCATGCAACAGTTCATCACCTGCCACGGATAGCAAGTGACCACTGCCCTATTATTCTTGATAGTATTGGGTTCAAGAGTCGAAAGAGGAATATATTTAGAATGGAAGCAATGTGGTTTGACAAGCCTTTATTTAGAGATCTTGTTCAAGATTGTTGGAGGTCTACCTCTTCTTTACTGGAAGACTATGATAGAAAATGGAGAGCTATGCAAGGCAAAATCAGACAGTGGAGAAAGAAGAGCTGTCCTAACCCACAGGGGCGCATTCTGGAGCTACAGAGAAATATTGAAAAACTGACTAAGGAACCCATTTCTGAAATTAATGTGAAGAAGGAATTAGAGCTGGAAGATGAACTAGAAAACTTTGTGACCAAGAAGACATGTTTTGGAAGCAAAGAGCAAAATTCAATGGTTTAAAGAAGGGGATAGATGTACTAAGTTTTATCATATCAGTGCCACCAACAGGAGGAGTGCCAATCATATTTCCTGGATCCTCTTGCCTTATGGTGAATGGCTAGTAATATAGAGGTGTTGTAGTCCCATGTTACTCTCTTCTTTGAGAACCTATTCACCTCATGTAATCCAACTTCAGTCCCACACTCTTTCACCTTAAAAACCAGACCTGTTACAAATTCTGAGAATGAAACCATCAGTCGAATTCCATCTTTCATTGAAATTGAAGAAATTATGCATAACCTACCAGCCCACAAATCCCCAGGCCCGGATGGTATCACTAACCTTTTTCTCCAACATCATTGGGACATAATAAAGGATGAAGTTGTGAACCTAGTTCAGAATTTCTTTCAAAATGGCTGCCTGCCCCTTGACAGTAACCACACCCTTATCACGTTGATCCCTAAAATCCCAAATGCTCATACAATTAATGACTATAGGCCAATCAGCTTGAGCAATACCTGCTACAAAATCATTGCCAAGATCCTTGCTAACAGGATTAAACCACTCTTGAGTAAACTTATCTCTTGGAATCAGGGAGCATTCACACGTACCAGGGAGGCAGATTATGGACAGTATAGTTGCTGTGCAAGAGTTGGTTCACTCCATGCATTCCAGCCGAGGCAAGACAGGAATATTCAGCCTAAAAATTGTTCTCTCAAAGGCCTATGATAGACTGAAATGGTCCTTCATTCGGGAGATGCTTCTAAGACATGGGTTCTCTTTAAAAGTGCAAGCTCTAATCATGGAATGTATCTCCACTGTCACCCATTCAATCAACTTTAATGGAGAAGCAATTGGTTGTATAAAGCCAACTAGGGGAATTAGGCAAAGCTGCCCCTTGTCCCCCTACATTTTCATTCTATGTATGGAAGCTTTATCATGCACCTTAGCCAAAGGCGCTGAAGAGGGCATGTTTACTGGATTCAAAATCAACTTTAGAGCACCTGCAATTACTCACATGTTATATGCTGATGATATCATGATCTTTGGGAGAGCAATTGATTCAGAATTGATGGCTATGAAAGATGTGATTCAACAATTTGCAAGCTGGTCTGGTCACATGGTTAATCTGCAGAAATCGGGCATTCTTTTCAGTAATAATACATCAGCAATTGTGCAAAGGCATCTCATCCAAATTTCAGATTTCCAAGCGCTTGATCACAATGCAATTTATCTGGGTACCCTACTGCTAATAGGAAGGAACAAGAAGGAGCAGCTAAATTTCTTAGAAGATAAGTGCAAAAAACGACTCAACATGTGGAAAGCAAACACTTTAAGTGCTGCAGGTAGAACAGTCCTGATCAAGTCCAGTCTCAGCGCTATACCAACCCATGTCATGAATACAGTCCTTCTACTTAAAGGACTGATCAATAATCTGATAAAAATTCAGAGGAACTTTTGGTGGGGAACTAGAAATGGAAAGCAAAAGTTGCCTCTAGTAGCCTGGCATAAAATGCAGGATAGAAAGGATCAAGGGGGTCTGGGATTCAGAGACTTACATATGTTTAACAGGGCTTCTATAATGAAACTTGCATGAAGATTGATTCATGATTTCTATGGACTATGGGCTACTATTTTGAGAGCAAAATACTGTGGGAGAGACTTTAAACGGACACCTTGACAACTATGTTCGCATCTGACTACGCAGGTAGTCATTCCATGTGTGTATCTGTACATTAGAGAATTCAAGACCTCAAGCTCCATATTCTATCACTGTTCACAATCATTAGATTGTGAATGGTTGTGAACATTGTCATAGTCATTAAATGTTAAAAAGATCCTAATTGTTCAAGAACTATCTAAATTTATTGTGTTTTAAATATTTTTGCCATGAATATTATGTTCTAATTTTAATTATCATGACATATTAACATTTTTGTTGTATTTTTTATTATTTTTGTTATATACTTTTACATACTTAAATTCCAAATAAGAAGGAGATACCACATTGGGAACCACCATGGACGCCTAAGTGCTGCCTAAGTGAGTGCCTAAGTGCTTAGGCACTCAAGGACCCCAAGAACGTCTTGACAACTATGGCAAGTTGGCAATATGAGACTGAACTTATGACATAATCTGTATGCAATTAACAGTCAGCCTATCACGATTTGATTGAGTATCAAACGAACAAGTAAATAAGAGAATTGACTGGGAAAAACCTACCAAAGATGCTGACACTGATAGACATGTTTTGTTCAAGATGAAAATGGAAAAAATGAAGTGCTTGTATTTTTGTTCATAATGTGGTGGACTATTTTCCTAAAGAATATCAAGCTCCTTGCATTGCCAATGCTTTTCCACTCCTCATCTAGAACCACATCAAAAGAACCATCAACCACAATCAGTCTGATGGGACTTGACTCTTTTGACAGACTCATGTTTGAGATGGGCTTAAAATTTGGAGTGAAGTCCTCATTGACATACCAACACGTGTTCAGACTAGATATTATTTTTAAAAGTGTATCATTCTATGAGCTAATCTTAGACATGGTGCCCTCAAGAAGTTTCCCAATTAGCAAACAAGATGGAATAATACTTGATAATCATGATAAATCTCACTGGGTTCTACTAACCAGAGAATTAACTTGATGATGCACACAATATTCATAACTGACATTACAAACTGAAGATATTGAGTTCCCTAGCTTAGGTCAACCTCCATCAATCATTGTTCGATTTTATCCATTGTAAGGAGGTCCTTTATGGGCATCAAAGACTCTTATAATGCCCACCTAAATTCCTCCTATTGTTGTCTGTCCATATTTACAGCAAAGACATGTCTTACATGCCCTGCCAAGAATTAGGACAATTTATTAACAAACTGAATACTAACATGAAGAGGAAAAAAAACAGACTTCTGCCCATAATCACGGGAATCCTGGAACTTAAGCAAGAAAGAAGATGCAAGTAGAAGCTCATATGCCCATTAAATCAAAGTGACCACAAAACATGCAGATATCATAAAACAAAAAAAGAGAGACTTACTTAAACAAGTACGTACGTAAGAAAACCCAATGCAGCTGACATTTCCTCGTACGGAAACGTGTCTACTTTTTCCACTAACAATGCGGTATCGTCGAATCAACCTCACAGACTAATGATTCATGCAATGGATACCATGACTACTTCATCACTCACTTGTAATTGAAAACATTTGTAGATAAGCCGTTGTTTTAACACGCAAAAATATTCTTTTCAAAATCTTTTGTCTTTTATAAGAAAGAGATAAATTGATGATGTTTGTCTATTTTGCGGGCGTGCCAGTCTGTTAAAACAGACATTTCATTCATATATCAGGCGATTTAGGTGTCGTGTACTGGACCCTTCTCCGTCGATAATTCGACGTTTTATTTACATCGAGAAGATCTCGAATACCTTTGATACATTGCTAGACCTGATTATTTGAAAACACAGTATGAGCGAGCAAAATTCCATTCACATCGGGTTCATCTTCCCGTGTGGGATTACAACTATTTCGTCAATATATGTATCCACATTGGGGGCTGTTTTAGAAACCTTCGCCGAACCGGGAACATATTCAACATGTTTTCCCATTTTTTTGGACTGTTTCATAAAGATGCCCCATGCAATGGGGACTGATTAACCCCATCCTTCATGAATTGAGGACTGATGAGTAATTTAGCCCTGAACATGTGGACAGATTAGTCATTCCCTTCATTTCTAGGGACTGATTCGCATTTTCGTCCCAACATGATGGACTGATTTGTATTTGGATCCCAAAGAGTGGACTGATTTACAAAATCTCCCTTAAAATGGGGACTGACTCATCAAATTCCCCTTTATTTAGGGACTGATTTGTATTTTAGTCCCGAAGAGTGGACTGATTCATAATTTTTCCATGTTTTGGGGACTGATTCCCAATTTCTGACCACATGTGGGTTATTTCGCAATTTTTTTTTCTAGGGATGGGGGTTTTTCATAATTTTCCTGGGCTCCCATCTCTTTAGGACATTATTCTGATTTTTTCAGGAATTTTCCAACATTTATGTATGTATAAAACCCGATTGGCTTGACATGACCATATATTTCGGTCATTTACGTAAATAGAAAAGATACAGGGTTCTTTTGTAAATTTTCTTGAGAACAAGGGTGACCTCGTGAATTTTTCTCATATTCTCCCCCACAAGACATCATTTCTGAATTTCCAGAATTTTCAGAAATGGCTCTGACCTCCTTTTCACGTAGGAGGTGCTAATTCAGAAAGCATCCTTTGCTTTGGCCATTTACACGAATACACAGAAGATGAGGTTTTTCTGTAATTTTTGTGCAGAGAATATTATTACAGACCAAACATGGATCATATGCAGAAATTTCTTCATCTATTTCCTTTATAGAACGGTCCGTAGAGTCCTCTTTCTAAGATTCATAAGGACTGGTTTACAAAATCTGACATGATATAGACTTGCCTTAACCAGAATAAGGCAACTTTCCAAAGCCTTGTCTTGTTGAAACAGAACAAGGCAGCACAGCTGCTTCAAATCGCAGCAAGAGGGCCTTGGGCGATTTCTGGAAGCTCCCAGGCTTGATCCTTCATTCTCCGTACTTCAGAAAAATCCCCCCTCTTCTTAGAGTTCTCCTCCTTTCATAGGAGTTTTGGAGTGGAGGTGGACATCCCACCGGAGATACTTCAGCAGGGCACCGGAGGAGCCTCCACCAGGTAAGTTCTGTCTTTTCAGTTTTTTTTTTTTTTAATTTTCGGAGAGAGAGAGAGAGGGACCGGTGGGAGGCCCACCAGTGCGCAGCACCGGTGGGACCCCCACCGGTACGCTTGGCACCCCCGGTGGCCCACAGGCGCGCAGCCCCGGTGGGCATGCGGCCCTGGTGGAGCCCCACCGGACGAGCACGCGGGCGCCCCGGTGGAGCCCCACGGGCGCGCGCGCCGCGCGCGTAGGTGGGCGCCCCACGGGCGCGCGCGCACCGGTGGGCGCCCACCGGGCGCGCGCGGGCGCCCTGGTGGGCTCCCCACCGGACTGCTCATCCCCATATATATATATTATAGTCTGTCCCTTGTCCTTTTCTTCGTACGGCATTCCTTTTCAGTCACGCTCATCAGTCCTTTTCTGCAGACATGGGTACTTTGACTGTTTTTTTGCACATGTAGGACTTTGGATATTCCATTGCGGCTGTACCGGGAACAAAGATTTTTAATTCCGGGCAACCCAAAAATGTGGGATGTAATTTCCGAACATTCCGAAAATATCGGATTTAATCCCGTATATTTCGGAGATGCGAGATTTAATTCCGCATATCCCGGAATTACGAAATTCATTTTCTTGGGGCACAGAAAGATTTCTTTTTTCTTTTTCTGTACCTAATTTATTTCAGAACAATCAGAAACAAGTGATTTTATTAATTCACTTATCCCGAAAATCCTAGAACAAATGTTCAGGGGATGTCTTTTGTCCGGGCCACGGACAAATATTTTTCCCTTTCGCGTATTCATTCCGAACACTTGAAATGATCGATCGGTGGAGATTTTAGTCCGAACATACTGGGGTTCATATGATTTCAGCCCCCATTTTTATTCGGCATGACTCTCATCCGAAATTCGATCATATGCAGAAATTTATTTCTGTTTTCTGCTACTTTATCCACTTGAACATTCAGAGAAACAATTTTTTCTATCTTTCACTCGTTCCGAGGTTTCTGCATCAATGGATTTAGGGGCCAAGCCTTTTCTTTCTCCTCATATACTTGCTCTATTTATTTTAAAACAAGTAATTTCTTTATGAGGAAAATTTTGTTCAACAGCCGTACAGACAAACTCACAACAGGAATCTCAAATATGCTAGATGTCCATCTCAAGAGAAGAAAAATGACACTGTCTGTGAGGATTCCACTAGTAGATGAAAATGCGCAGAATCTGAGGTGGAAAATGGTCTGATTCCAAAGGCTCGAAACTGAAAACTAAACTAATTATCGAGCCGGAGCGGCAGATGTAAACATTGTCCGTCAGCGGCGTGATCTTGTCGAACGCCTGGTTGGCAACATACACACCTGAACAATCAGAAAAGAACCAACACCACCTCAAAACGGAAAGTACTAAGAAGAAGAAAAACCAGCAGCAGAACCGCGGATGAATTTTCGCAGCTCCATCCAACAGACGGACCGGCAGAGCATTCCCGCTCTCGGAAAGCAAACACAAGAGAACTCGGCGGAAGGGGAATCTCACCGGTGCTGGTCCTGGAGTCAGCTCCGAGGACAACGCCGCCGTCGTAGGTGACGCCGATGATGGTCGTCCCCATGGCCACGGGCGCGCCAAGGTCTGGCAGATCCATGGTAGCACCAGACTTGGGGGGGGGCGGGGAGAGGGAGTGAGAGAGAGAGAGAGAGAGAGAGAGAGAGAGAGAGAGAGGGAGAAGCCCAACTAGGGTTCTTGGTCGGTCACTACGTCTCCATTTATAGGAGGGATCCCGTAACGAACTTTCCCAACGCCGGAATCCGCTTTCTACATCAGCTAGTGTCTGCGGGCCGCCGAATCGCTTCGGGCCGTCTCTGGTTGGTTTGATTATTAGGAACAAATTCTTAAAAAGACCTAAGGAAAAAAAACATACAAGCATATACCCTTAGAAACCATTACATTCTTACATATGCAACTAAAATTTTAATCTCATTACCTCTACTCCTTTTTAATAAAATATTTAATCATTATATCTCTCTTGTTAATTGTCCGTCAAATCTAAAGAATATTCTATTAAGACATAGATGAAATAGTCAAATTTTATGTAAGGGATGGAAATAAGAGAGAGAGAGAGAGAGAGATCAACAATAAAATATTTTGACTTGGTTTAAAGTGAGGATAGATTAGTCATTTTATCTCATTAATCTAATTATGGTTGGACGAATGTGACGACGAGGTAACATGATAAAATATATATGATGAAATGCATTCAAATCCGAGACATAAAATAGTAAGGTCAAGATTAGAAGGTTATATACAATAATTTGATATAATCTAAAAAACTAAATTTAATCAATATTATTTCAGAGTCAAAACTAATGTATATTGAATAACTATAAATCAAAATAATTTGATTCAATTTAATTAGTTGGGTTCATAACCCATTAGTCTTGCAAATGGACTACAATCACAAGCTAACCCATATATAATTGATGATGTGACTACATCAAGATTAAATATGTTATTTACTGTTTCCAATAAATATCGAGCTCAGCCCAAAAAAATTAGCTACTATTTTCATAAGCTCTAGCCACATATTTATCTTTATCTCTCTTTTTTGTTTAACACTAGTCACATTTCTACTTCACTATGTTATTTTGTTATCGTCTTGACAAAAAGGTCAAAACTATATGAAAACAACAAAAATTAAATTACAAGTAAACAAGCGCACATTATATATCATACAATCATAAAAATCTAAATTAATCTTCAAATTAACAAGCACACTAAATAAGAACAAGAAGTGCAAATATCATTATATCATCAGAAAACTAATTTTCAACTTTTAAAACAAACAAGTAAATACTCATACATGTAAATATGCTAAATGGAAATAGGAAGTGCAATATCTTAACACACTTAAAACAAGTAAATAACTAAAGGAGTCCACTACGTAATCCCACATCATGTTAAAAATTGAAAATAAACAAGAAAGTGGCAATTCTCATGCGTTTGAATGATGATAGCTTAGGTTTAGACCAAATCTTGAAAGGTCTCGGCAGATTAAGTGTTGTAAGTAGGAGAGAGTCATTTGAAGAAGTCACATATACGTTTGATTTATTTCACCAGATTTTGAAATTGTAGTGTTCTATATAGTTTATTCGAATTATAAAATTTTTAGTTAGATCAAATTATGAGACACTAGAAAGTTGATATTTTGATTGAATCACCAAAATCGTAATTTTCTTCTTCGATCGGAGAGTTGACTTTTTTATTACTGAGAGATATGATTTTTCTGATATTTTTATTAGACTCAATGATGGATACTTTTTATTTAAATATAAGTATCTTAAGTAAATAAATTATATAAATACAAATATTTATTTAAATAATATTTAAGAAAATAAACTATTAAACCATGCATCATAGGGCCTAGACCACCCAAGCCGTCGCTTAAACCATACATCATAAGGCCCAGGCTACCCAAGGTAGACCAAGGCGCTCGCCTAGCCCACTTAAGCACCGTCTTCAGACACTTTTTTGAGTCCCTAAAAAGGTGGACCTTTGCTTAGTCATCAATTTGGGGTCTTCCCGTCTAGGCGGCCTTTAAACGGACACCTTGACAACCATGTTCGCATCTGGGCACCTTGACAACTATGTTCGCATCTGACTACACAGGTAGTCATTCCATGTGTGTATCTGCACATTAGAGAATTCAAGACCTCAAGCTCCATATTCTATCACTGTTCACAATCATTAGATTGTGAATGGTTTTGAACATTGTCATAGTCATTAAATGTTAAAAAGATCCTAATTGTTCAAGAACTATCTAAATTTATTGTGTTTTAAATATTTTTGCAATGAATATTATGTTCTAATTTTAATTATCATGACATATTAACATTTTTGTTGTATTTTTTTATTATTTTTGTTATATACTTTTACATACTTAAATTCCAAATAAGAGGGAGATACCACATTGGGAACCACCTTGGACGCCTAAGTGCTTAGGTACTCAAGGACCCCAAGAACGCCTTGACAACTATGGCAAGTTGGCAATATGAGACTGAACTTATGACATAATCTGTATGCAATTAACAGTCAGTCTATCAAGATTTGATTGAGTATCAAACGAACAAGTAAATAAGAGAATTGACTGGGAAAAACCTACTAAGATGCTGACACTGATAGACATGTTTTGTTCAAGATGAAAATGGTAAAAATGAAGTGCTTGTATTTTTGTTCATAATGTGGACTATTTTCCTAAAGAATATCAAGCTCCCTGCATTGCCAATGCTTTTCCACTCCTCATCTAGAACCACATCAAAAGACCATCAACCACACTCGTTCTGATGGACTTGACTCTTTTAACAGACTCATTTTGAGATGGGCTTAAAATTTGGAGTGAAGTCCTCATTGACATACCAACACGTGTTCAGACTAGATATTATTTTTAAAAGTGTATCATTCTATGAGCTAATCTTAGACATGGTGCCCTCAAGAAGTTTCCCAATTAGCAAACAAGATGGAATAACACTTGATAATCATGATAATCTCACTGGGTTCTACTAACCAGAGAATTAACTTGATGATGCACACGATATTTTAAACTGACATTACAAACTGAAAATATTGAGTTCCCTAGCTTAGGTCAACCTCCATCAATCATTGTTCAATTTTATCCATTGTAAGGAGGTCCTTTGTGGGCATCAAAGACTCTTATAATGCCCACCTAAATTCCTCCTATTGTTGTCTGTCCATATTTACAGCAAAGACATGTCTTACATGCCCTGCCAATAATTAGGACAATTCATTAACCAACTGAATGCTAACACGAAGAGGAAAAAAAACAGACTTCTGCCCACAATCACGGGAATCCTGGAACTTAAGCAAGGAAGAAGATGCAAGTAGAAGCTCATATGCCCATTAAATCAAAGTGACCACAAAACATGCAGATATCATAAAACAAAAAAAGAGAGACTTACTTAAACAAGTACGTACGTAAGAAAGCCCACTGCAGCTGACATTTCCTCGTACGGAAACGTGTCTACTTTTTCCACTAACAATGCGGTATTGTCAAATCAACCTCACAGACTAATGATTCATGCAATGGATACCATGACTACTTCGTCACTCACTTGTAATTGAAAACATTTGTAGCTAAGTCGTACAAACAAACTCACAACAAGAATCTCAAATATGCTAGACGTCCATCTCAAGAGAAGAAAAAGGACACTGTCTGTGAGGATTCCACTAGTAGAAAAACGCACAGAATCTGAGGTGGGAAATGGTCTGATTCCAAAGGCTCGAAACCGGAAACTAAACTAATTACCGAGCCGGAGCGGCAGACGTAAACATTGTCCGTCAGCGGCGTGATCTTGTCGGGCGCCCGGTTGGCAACATACACACCTGAACAATCAGAAAGGAACCAACACCACCTCAAAACGGAAAGGACTAAGAAGAAGAAGAAGAAAAACCAGCAGCAGAACCGCGGATGAATTTTCGCAGCTTCATCCTGCAGACGGACCGGCGGAGCATTCCCGCTCTCGGAAAGCAAACACGAGAACTCGGCGGAAGGGGAAACCGGTGCTGGTCCTGGAGTCGGCTCCGAGGACAACGCCGCCGTCATAGGTGACGCTGATGATGGTCGTCCCCGTGTCCACGGGAGCGCCAAGGTCTGGCAGATCCATGGTAGCACCAGACCCGAGAGAGAGAGAGAGAGAGAGAGAGAGAGAGAGAGAGAGAGAGGAGAGAGAGAGACCCAGCTAGGGTTCTTGGTCGATCACTACGTCTCCATTTATAGGAGGGATCTCGTAACGAACTTTCCCGACGCCGGAATCCGCTTTCTACATCAGCTAGTGTTCGCGGGCCGCCGAATCGCTTCGGGCCGTCTCATCTCGTTTGGTTTGATTTATTAGGAACAAATTCTTAAAAAAGACCTAAGGAAAAAAAACATACAAGTATATACCCTTAGAAACCATTACATTCTTACATATGCATCCAAAATTTTAATCTCATTACCTCTACTCATTTTTAATAAAATATTTAATCATTATCTCTCTTGTTAATTGTCTGTCAAAATCTAAAGAATATTCTATTAAGACAGATGAAATAGTCAAATTTCATGTAAGGGATGGAAATAAGAGAGAGAGAGAGAGATCAACAATAAAATATTTTGACTTGGTTTTAAAGTGAGGGATAAATTAGTCATTTTATCTCATTAATCTAATTATGGTTGGACGAAATGTGACGACGAAGTGACATGATAAAAATATATATGATGAAATGCATTCAAATCCGGGACATAAAATGGTAAGGTCAAGATTAGAAGATTATATAGAATAATTTGATATAATCTAAAAAACTAAATTTAATCAATATTATTTCAGAGTCAAAACTAATGTATATTGAATAACATTAAATCAAAATAATTTGATTCAATTTAATTAGTTGGGTTCAAAACCCATTAGTCTTGCAAATGGACTACAATCACAAGCTAACCCATATATAATTGATGATGTGTCTACATCAAGATTAAATATGCTATTTACTGTTTCCAATAAATATCGAGCTCAGCCCAAAAAATTATCTATCTTTTTTGTTTAACACTAGTCACATTTCTATTTCACTATGTTATTTTGTTATCGTCTTGATATATTACTCATATGTAAAGAGAAGTACTTTGCACATGTTTTGAGACAATCAAATATTATTTATCATAGACACATATTTTAATGTAGAGTTCAATAAATCTCAATACATGTTTGGAGTAGATAATAACTGTCGAAAAATATACACGGAGTATTTTTCTCTGTTAACTTTAAACCAATTAGAGATAGCTTCATAAGAAGAGCGAGGGAGTGGTAAAGATTCGGCCAATCAAATAAAGTGATTTTGATTTGTGAAATATTAAAATGGAGAAATTAATATAAAGTGAGAGATGTGAGTTTGCTCAAGACTTACATATCACACTTGCACAATCTTGGGAAGATACGATTAATGTCATGGTTCTTCTAAGATTTAACTCTCAATTAGTAAATGAGTAAAATCTTTTAATTATATTATTTTGGATAAATTAATTAGAAATTTTTATTAGATAGTTGACTTGTTTTTTAGTTTCTGATAGAACCGTAACTTATTATAATAAGTGTTATTCTTTGTTACAGTATACGTTAAATTTTGTTATAATAAGAACTTCTCTTATTACAGTCAGAAATTGTTAATTAATTTACATTTTTTCTAACAAAAATTAAAGATAATTAATTACATCAGGTGTGGTTTTGATTTGACCCGATCAAAACTGACATATATAGCTTTTGTGAACAACTAATCTGATGAGCTGATATAAGAACATATGAAAACAATTAACAACTCAGATGAACCATGCCTCATCTCTCCATTATAACATATAAATAAAAGTACGTAGTACATACATGCTCATGATATAGAAAAAGGTAATTGTACTCAACTATGGTAGCGTTTGAAAACGTCTTACAAAAACGTGAAATCGACAAAAGTCGATTTTACGTACGCACCGCACGGGCGACGAGATGAAAATCTCGTCGCCCATGTCGTCCAGTGAAACGACGCATCCCTTTAAAAGAAAAGGGAAAACCAACTCCACGTTCGGAATTATCTCACTGCCCAAGTTTAAATTTTGAACTATG